>JAUTBT010063916.1:0-32938 GCA_032361225.1 Lepetodrilus schrolli
TGTTGTCGCATTTATGTCCAAAAGCTTGAGGTCGCATTAAATTAGTGACGCATTAATTTCCTGATTTACAGTATATACACTTCACTGACCAACATTTATTAATATAGGTGATAGTATACTATTATGTAATTAAGTTGGCTGTTGTATTGGAATCTGTCTGTACTGGTACTTACCCACCACAGTAGAATGATAATCAACAGTAAAACTAACAAGCCAGCTGACACTGCAACAGCTATTATCCAGATTTCGATTGGTCGAGAACCAGCTTCGGGCCGATCCACAGTAACGTCAGTGGCAATCTGGAAGCATCACACAGGTTGTACAGAAAACATCTAATTAATAATTCTAATTAGTCAATAAGCTCAAATAGTGTTCACTGGCGATATAAGCATATCTTCAGATGACCATAAACAGAGGAATTCCCTCTGAAGGATCTAGCAGATGATGCATCTTAAGAGGCACTTAGGAAATACTTAAACCAAACTAAAGCCCATGTCATCATATGCATTATTCACACTGTATTCAACATGGGCTGAATTCTTTTATAATTATTTTTCTTTTCCGATGGGCCAAATAATAAACAAGCTTTATACGGAGAGGCTCTGGCATATTATGTAATAATGAAAACTCCCTACTCACCGACTGCTTGGCTGTGGCAAACAGACTGGTATCTACAGCTTTGAGGTTGTACGGCATGGAGATAATACGGACAAATGCAGTGGATGTTATCAGGGCACTGGACATCTGGTTCTGAAGAGAAAGAGAGGCCCCGAGATTACGAAACTTTGTGAGTACGATTTCATGCTCAAGCTAACATTTTATACGGGGATTTGAGTTGAGTATGACTTAACACTGGCTCCAAATGAATGTATCTTGGATGTGAACAACGAAAAAGTAATATGTTGTTGAGTACCCAGACTGTTATCCTGGGTATGATTTCTTGAAGTTTTCATATCCACTATGAGACCATGTGGCTCTGTAAATGTCAGATTGCCATGTTAAAGATATCGCCAAGAGAGTGATTATGGTCTCGTAGAAAATACGAGAGCTTCAAGAAACGATACCCCGAGCTATATGGTGTCACTGGCCTGGACACAACCTCTTTGCCATTTTCATATATATTTACGTAAATATTGAAGACGAGAGCAAAAGGACAATAAATTCCTTCTGTTGTCCAAACCTCAGAGTTCTATATTAAATTTGAATATTCTCACCCTGATAATTTCTTCAACCATTAGGTTTGCTTTGATCTTGATAAGGAAGTTTTCGTCAGGGCTGAGATATCCCACACTGCACTTGATGACTGTGCACCAATCAGTGCATGCCTGCAACAAGACCCAGAGAATGTTGGGAAAACATTGTAGTGATATCTGCATATCTGCCTGGTAACATATACATTGTGAAAGAAATAGAGAATACCAATATCATATAACGTTTTGCACCAAGTTTGAACTAATTAATGGATATCAAGCAGCCAATTGGTGAGCACAGTGGTATACTGAGATACGTACCACCCTGTCCTTTGTGGCTCGTTTCCCTCGGCCGTCTTCACGCTGTTCCTGCAATACCACATTTATCTGGTCTGGATCTGATATACTGTAACGCAGCTCCTGAAAATAGTCATGCAGAAACTCCTGTCAGAAGTGTTCAATCCCAATATAAATCAGAATCAGTTGTCTTCAAATCTGGTAGTGCCAGTACTAAATATCTAACTCTATTCATAATTATTCCATCTCTGTGTTGACAAGGAGTGATTATGTTTAATTTTTAATCGTTCCTTCTTCTCTCCCCATCTTTTCTTTCCCTTCTCTTGGAGGGGTTTCACTTGTTGTAACCTATCTGTTGGAATGTACAGCTATGGTCTAAGGGAGATAACTCATATGATGTTACGGATTGGGTCCCCTGGTGTGGGCAATAAATATGTCCGTTTATTCAATGTGGAGTTCCAGTCTTGTGTTGGTACCTAACTATCCATTTCGTTTAAACTAAACAAGGACTGACCGAGCTGTTGGCTGGAGTGACAAACTTGACCACACATGTTCCGCTGCCTCGGGTGATCTCTGGCGGGGCGGACAGAGGGAGGATGGGCTCTCCATCGTTGTCGTGACTTGGCCAGTAGATCTCAAGGTCAACCAGCTCTGTGGCGCTTGGACCCAGGTTCTGTAGCTGTAGGATGGAGAGACTTGTTAGTGCTGAATAGAACACCCCACATGTATTGATGGCAGACTGCCAGACTACTAGTGATAGTATCATGTGTTCATCAGCTCAGCATGATGCAGGTGTTTAAATGTAGTGTTCAGTTTGACCTATTTTATTTTATTTTATTTTTTTAATTGGGGTTTAGAGCCACTCTCAAGATTCTTTCACTTATATCATGGCTTGTCATTTTATGGCATGAGGAAACCTACACAATTTGTAGTGCTGAATGTTGCAGTAAACCTGTGAGCATCAGCTGGTACTGACAAACTAAGGACAGACAGCACATCTTATCATGATCGTGTCAGAAAGGTAACTATTGTGAACATTGATGCTGGACTCCCGGGATAGGGTTTGAGCCCGGGGCCTTTGGCTCCAAAGTCAAAACATTATACCATTGCACTACCACCTGCCCCCTTGACCTGGTACATGAGCTTATAAAATACATGTAGTGTAATGTACAGACCTGGTACAGGTGTTCTACTTTTTTTATCAATGGCTCGTCTCTAAACTGTCGGGCTCGAGTGGTGTTCACAATGATCTGATCTGGTGTTGATTTTCTGAGGAATAAAAACATAGTAAACACATATTTATTAGCCATGATCGCCATGGATTCATTTAAAGATGCTCTCTTTATTAAAATTTCTGCAAATTGATTCTCCAAAACTGTTGACATGAGAAATATTTCCTGGCTACTACATACAGCGGCAGCCACTACTAATGTTAATTACCCATTAATGTGGATCTCGGCGGAGGCTGTGACAGGGATGGAGACACTGGCGTAGTTGTTCACTGTGTCCGTGAAGTTCTCAGGGTTTGAGCTACAAATATACAACATGGCAATAGAAGTGTGGTGTCAACTGAGGTATTTCTGTAGAACATACCAGTGGATAACCAATTGTGGATATCCATTTTTTTTTTATATCAGAGTGTGGATATCTGAGTGTGAACATATGAGTGTGGATTTATATCTTGAGTGTGGATGGGTTGAAAATCTCAATTAGTTTTACCTGTTGACTTGAAGGGCAAATATCAGTTCATCTTGACTTCCATTCACATCTTTAGGGGAGACTTTCAGAGTGAAACCCGTCTGAAAAGTCAGGGTAATTGAGGGGTTTACTCCTTGAGCTCATCATATGCTCCTTCATTAGATATTCAAACAGATTGAAACAGTAAATATGAGAAAATGCTAATAGGATCCTATGATTTCTAGACAAGATATTGATAAAATTGATACTACTGATACAATAATCAAATACATCTTAATATTTTTATGAAACATTAAAGTGAGTAGTTTAAAACATTGGTTAAGATATACACATGAGATTTTATGATAAAGTGATCTGATACAATATTCTGACCTTGGCAAAGGCTGGAAGAGGATTTCCAAGGTCACAGATGACCATATCTTCATCACCAATTCTAACCCTGTCACAGCTGACTGGAGCAACCTGGATATAGAAGATGTAAATGTAGAGGTAGATTAATGGGCAGTATACACTACATTATCTCTATGCAGTATCAGTTGTCTGCTCTAAAAGCCATCTAGTGTTGCCTACAGCAGACACAAGCCTTGAGTAGAGAAGGCTGACATGTTACTGAATGATAAATTTGAATTTCTTTCTTTTCATTGCTGTTACTGCAATAAGATTATGAGAGAAGACCAAATGGTCACGACACAGTGGTAACTCCACTAACCCCCTGCAACCTCTGTCCCTCCTGGATGCCCTTGAGAGAGACCCCTAGTGGCAGGTTGATGAAGAGCTGCGTGTTGAAGGCGTCCTCTCCACGGTTCTCCACCATGATGAGCACTTCCAGCTCCGTGGTCTGACCCACGATGTGTGCCGCCGACACTCTGCACAACACAACATGACACAACAGTTGCGATGAGTCACGTACAGCAGGTACATGATAACAATGTGGACTAATCATGGGAGGTGGTAGTTGTATACATGTAGTACTACGAAGATATGGTCACAGACCTTACAGGATAATGTCATAACAATTATCCTAATGGTTTTCTTCAGTCATAGATATCAATGAAAATAGCACAAAGCACTAATACCATAGTTACTCAATTCTGTTATCATGCTCAGTCTGAAAACTAGCTATTCATATCATGGGAATTGAAGAGTAATCATCACTGGCCAAACCTGACCATTACATATCCAGAATTGTGACAAACTACAAACCTTAATGACTTGACGACAACCAGATCAGGGAAACAGATGTTGTCTTTACCACAATCCTTGAGGATCTGCGCCTGTAACACCAATACCATGCTACTGTGTATGTCACGGTGGTGCAGCCACATTCAGCAAAATAAGACATTTTGAATTACAACTAGTTTTCCTGCTATGGTGATTTCAGAAGACAATCTCCAAGAGTCACTAAATCCACATCCACCATGCACCACCATGAACCCCACCTACCACACAGCAACAGGAAGTGTTCCCACCCACCACACTCCACCAGGAAGTGTTTTCACCCACCATACACCACCAGGATGTTTCCCACCCACCACCCACCACCAGTAAATGTTTTCACCCACCATACACCAACAGGATGTTTCCCCACCCACTACCCACCACACACCACCAGGAAGTGTTTTCACCCACCATACACCACCAGGATGTTCCCCTACCACCACCCACCACCATGAAGTGTTTTCACCCACAATACACCACCAGGATGTTTCCCCACACACCACCAGGAAGTGTTTTCACCCACCATACACCACCAGGAAGTGTTTTCACCCACCATACACCACCAGGATATTTCCCCACCCACCACACATCAGTGTCCCCAGTTCATACCTCGGTCCTGACAGATGTTCTGATGTACTGGTCAAGTATTGGGTCCAGCTCCCGCTTTCGACGATTGCTGCGGGATGGATTTTCTCGCAGTGAAAATTTCAGGTCAATGGCGATAGGTGTCAGTTTGTCCGAGATGTCATTCTGTGGAGGAAAATCACTTCTGATTATTAAACACGACTGTTTTGTTGGTGATGTGATATAATGTTGGGTGTGATATACGATGCTCGGCTTCAGTGAGAACGTCGGTCAATAGTCTCTGGCTTCTGCAAGGACTGATCTCAAAACAAGTACACTGTGCACATTCTCAAGGCTCACTTCAAATAATTTTACATACTTTGATCGTTTTCATATATTGGTCATTAAATATTCCAATGTTGCTTTCTCTTTTGATAATACAACAGTACTGTTGGTGAACATTAAGAAAATATATTGACACACAGCAATAACTGAAAGGCAGCATGAAGTTCCTGATCACATCCACGGCCATGACCATATTCCACCGGGACTCACCAGAACATAAGCTGGTGAAGATGTACACCACGTGGCCTTCTTGGTGAGTTTGACAGTGTTCTTCTCCATGTAGTCCTTCTCTGTGGTCATGAAGTACGCTCGCTGTTCCTCACGAGTCCGGTTCCTCTGCAGTGTATCTAACTCCCACTGCAGGTCAAAATCTGCCAGAACACAGGAGCAATATTAGTCAATAAGCTCAAATAGTGTTCACTGGCGATATAAGCATATCTTCAGATGTCCATAAACAGAGGAATTCCCTCTGAAGGATCTAGCTCACTACACAAACTCACTACACACTGCCAGAATACATGCACCTTACAAACTACCATCCAAGACCATAGCATTAGTCTGTATATAGGTTGTAATAAGGTGATATTGTGCAGTTCTGTATCAAAACTGTGATATGGAAAAAGTAGTTATATTGTACTTTATTGTTTATACAAAACTATTATTGAATGATATCAAACCCATGACATAACAGAGTCCTATTGAAATACTGTCCATTTAACTTACTAGTATGTTCTATTGACAGTAATAAATGTCCAATTGGTCTGTTTGTTTAAAGGATGGCTAGCAATAAAAGTAACACCTCTGGAAACAGAAATGAAAATAGACCTGGAGCCACACAGTGTAGGACTTACAGAGTTCCTCTGCTACTCCCACTCCTGTATACTCTAGACATGTGTATACAGTCAGGCTGAAACATGGACATAAACAATTCAAAACTTAGACATTACATCTGCTCCTGGTCTAAAATTACATGTATTTAATGTCATGCTTCACTAGAAAACTCACTATTTTTTAATTGGGGTTTAGAGTGGCTTTCAAGATCCTTTCACTTTTTTTTGTGAATTGGGCTTTTTAGAGTCGCTTTCAAGATTATTTCACTTATATCACGACTTGTCAGTTTAGGGCAGGAGGAAACCCGGTACTGACTGGTACTGACAGACCAAGGATGATAACTGCATTGCAACTCTACAGACAGCGCATCTTATCAATATCACGTCAGAAAGGTAACTGCCGGGCTCTGAAGTCCAAATGTTCTACCATTGCATTACCATCTGTGGCACGAAAACTCACTAAAGGACGTTCTTGTCATTATACATGAAAAAAGTCAGAAGCCCTACCAGGAGACTTTCTTGTCATTGATGAGGGAGCAGCTGCGGTAGTCCAAGTTGATGATGACGGGGTCCATCTTGAGACTGGCATACACTCGCACCACGGGACGTGTCCTGTCACAGGAAGCAGTTTGATTTGACGCTACTGAGAATAACATCCAAGATATTTACCTGTGTAATCTAAAAATATTGTAATAAACTATTTTTAATTAGAACATGACAATGTTCTTGGCCTACCTAAGAAAGACGGCATTATCAGAACCATAGGCTCCAACCAACAGATCTGAAACAAGGAAACAATCCCATTACAGCAACTCACAGTACACTTAAAATCACAACCAATTCTCGAAACTTGCTTCATTACTTGAATTGGTTTAACACACCGATACAAATACAATGATGAAATCATTTATTTGTTGCATCAAGTACATTGTACTATCATGAGTAACCTGTTTATAATTATGAACACTGAACACCATTAGGGAGACAATAAAAGGGAGGTAACTGACCCGGGTAGGAATTGCCATCTTGGTCCAAACCTCCAGACAGAGAAAAACCAAACTGTCTTAGTCCTTTGTCAACATCCTTGGCATTGATGATCTGAACAGTGAGGAAGAGTCACTGAGTCACACATGTATTGTATCGTAGGATCAATTAAGTTGTTATTTTATTCCTAATATCAACTAAGTGGGCTTTCATATCTTTTGGAATAACAGAATGAGATGTCCATATAAGGACCATCAGAGATTATACCTGAGAAACTTGTGTAATGATTCCCTTTTTGGATCCATGGTAGATATAGACAGCTCCTCTTCTTTCTTTTCCTGCATATGGGGCACCCACAGCTAGATCTGTAAAACACAACAACTTGGAATAGTATCAATTCACACTGACCTGCTCAATCAGAACCTGACTACAAACAGAACTGTGTGTAGTAGATGGTGTCATAGATATCACAGCAACATCCAATTTCTGAATTTGTTTCCATGGATTCATTGTTAAATAAATATCCAAATTCTGACCAAACAGGACCAAGGGAGATAAATCTGGTATGACTAACTGGTAATCTCACCATTGTAGCCATCATAGTTGATGTCTCCGAGTTTTGTAATGGCGTGGCCAAACCGCGACTGGCTCTCGAGTCCATCCAGGATGTCATTCTTACTGGCCTTGAACTTGTGCTGCAAGACGTGCGTACATGGCTTAACCTCTTATAGGTGCATAACAAAGGCGATATTAATTCACACAGCCGGGAAAATATGTGCATACATCTTTATAGTTTTTATACATTACATCATGCATTGTTGAATCCCACTAAAGTATCTAAGTATATTCAGACGTGACTTTTCTTCTACACTCTACTACATCAATAATTGTGTGTGTACTACAAGTATGATTCTGTGACTGTCTAGAAGTATTAACATCAGTATTATGATCATCATTGTGCAGTCATCATCATCAACAACAACAGTGTATGTTATTTCCATGATGCAGTATTTATTCTTATTGTAAAGTATTTTGAACTTTTTTGTTGTTGATATGAACCTCCATATGACTTCACTTTCAATATTACATCATGTTAATCCATGCAGTATTCACCAGTGTTTTGATACTTACATCTGCTGTTTGATAGTAGATGTATACTCTTCCCGTTTCAAATGATTCTGTGGATTTGAAGTCAGCATACATCGGCGCTCCAACTATTACGTCATCTCGTCTGTAAACACAGTAATCATTATGAGATTCTCTGCCTAGAGTGTTATTCAGGTTAGTTGGGAAATAGGTTAAAATATTGAAATGAGAAGATGGAATTGATTCCAAAAGTACTATTGTATTTGCCAGGATGTTAGCTGTAGGTCACAAGTCAGAATGGATTATTTGTGTTACAGACAACTCTTGAAATGCACAACTGTACATGCAATTGTAGCACTACCCATGCCTTAAACAAAGCATTGGTGGAAGGGGTCAAGTATTTGCATATCCCCATGAGTTGGGAGGGGGGGGGGGTGAAGGAGGACAGGGTTTGGGTGAAATAAACAAACAAATAACTTACTCATCACCATCCAAGTCAGTAACTGCCAAGGAATACCCAAAGTAAGCGCCAACCTGAATAAAAATCAACATCAACTGATATAAATGCATGTATATCAAAAAAACATTCACAGTACTTTTCCAAATAAATATATTTACAATTACTGGTAGTACATACACTACATCTGCCTTCGACAATGCATGGCTAAACTAAATGTACATGCTTGGTAACGATCAAATGTAAAATTATTTGTTCTGCAAAATACATATAAAATACATTAAAACATTAAAAAGGAGAATTGTGAATTGTCAGTCACAATCAATTCAAGCTTTTGATGCATATCATTTTACCGAAACAACTTTGTTCAAATTACAGCAGAGAGGCTCTCTATTTCATTGTTGTGAGTCATTCATCACATTCAGTACGCTTGGTTAATGATAATAGATTGTCCTTATTGCCGAAATGAACATAATTGTTTTGTACTTATTGACAAAACAAAGACAATAGAATAAATAATCACAAAGGAAGTAATCCAAAATAACAACTTTACAGTTGGAAGAGGTGATATATTGTGAGTGATGGGAATCACTCATTCAAAAATATGGAATAAATCAATATTTTGGATGAAGACGTTGGCAAGAAGATAAAAATTAATCTGGAGTCTTGACCAACCAGTGATAACAGGATGATTTACAGTCAAGAAATTTTGACAACTTGACATAAATGTCCAATAACCATTTGTTCCTGAGTAAGTCTACTGAGAACGCATACTTCAAGCCAGACTGTACGGAGTTCTTCTGTACTATCATCATATTCCACTGGCTCATGATTACTATGGACCGAATTTATACGACTTTATTGAATTAATTAAGAATCCTGCATTATCACGTACAAAATCTCTATCTAGTAGTCATGTAAATCCCCAAAACTTCATCTCCCTCTTCTTAATGAAGAAATTATTAATTATCTAATGTTCCAAGACAACAAGCATGTCCTATTTTTGTGTCTTAATTTAATATGACAAAATGTACTTTTCAACGATGCTGAAATATGCTGCTGATAACACACACATTAGCAGGTGATTATGTAAATATGTGCTATGTATGCCTGAATGGCTGGACATATGAGCCTGTATAACTCCAGATGATACTAGGGATTATATACTGGCAGTAGCTGTCAGCTGTATCACACGAGCAGACTGGACACTAATTCCCTGATCCCAGATCCCAGCGCTCGCAGAAGATGTTAACACTAAGTCTGATGCTAGCAGGATTGTAATGCTGCTTGCTTATTGGGAGATTTCTAGACCCAGAGAAAATTGTAGATATTCATCAGACAAAATTTAATTATTTATATATATTATGTAAAATATTAATTAATAAAACTTGGTGTTTTTAAAATCAGATCTACAGTTCAGTCCATTAAAAAAAAAAAGGAAAAAAAAAAGGAAATTTCAAAATATATATTTACAGATTTATCTTTAGATTAGAAAAGAATCTGAGTAACTCTTAGAGAATGCCCTCCATAAATGGAATCTAAACTATGTATACTCAGAATTCCGTGCAGGTTCGCCAGTACTGTGTGTGTACAGTGTCGACAGTAATATGGAGCAGCTCTCCTCAGAAAAAAAGGCACAAAAGCACCGTGCACTTGATTGACAAATGAGGTGCTCCCACAGGGCAAACCTCCAGACCTATTTTCGGCAGAGTTTCTGTATTACATGTGTCTGGTGTCGGAGTTCACAGTGATGTGCTGTCAGGATACAGCAGGAATCTGGCTGAGATGTAGTTACAAAGGATGCACTGCAGTGATGGCACACTTTCTCAATTCCATGTTATTGTGAGCATCCAGTCAGATATAATACATCATCTCAAGATGAATTCAGAAATGGAGATTATGAATTCAATAAAACCGGAACAATCAGATGATATGAATTGCTTCTTTTCTTAAAGTACAGGGACCACTTTTACAAAAACAGCATAGCATTATAATCATTATATCATGTACTAGCCTATATTGTTTCACATTGACTGACAATTAATGATGATAGTGCTACATACACTTTTTGAAACTGATCGCAGGACTATACATGCACCATCCAAATGAACATAAATTGTTTGTACATGTACAATCCTTTGAGTATACCCAGATAAACACATGGGTATACAGTAATAACACAGCACAGCCTGGGAGATGCAGCAGAATTCATATGCAATCAATATACAAGCCAGTGTTTTGGAAGTCAGTGGTGTAAGACAATCGCAGTGAAGCACCGGCCATTTTCTGTATTGATGCATTCAACTGAGACTGTTAGCCAGATACATATCTGTCTGACTGAGACTGTTAGTCAGATATCTATCTGTTTAATTGAGTCTATAATTCATTTGGTAGGATTCCAGATCTCTAAAAATCAGTGTTAATGTGATTCTGCCTGGAGGAATGATAGAAGAAGCCAAACAAATATATTCTTAGTGGGTTTTAGTCTGAGATGTTTCTGTGTGATGTACAAATTTATGATTTTCATCTTCTAGTATCAACAATGTTATGAGATTGTTTACATAGCAGTCACCACATTGTGAGGAATATTTTACAAAGTGGCTCTCAACTCACCTGCTCTCCTGTGATATTCATTATATTTTGCAGATTTTGAGTGAACATCGCAATCTGAAGTATAAAATGAAATTTCAACATAATTCTTTGGGCATAAAGTATTATACTCTCACAACAGTAATAATATCTTGCCAAACATACAGTGTGTATATAAATAGATGTACTGTACTACATGAGGCTTTAATGTTAGAAAAAAGATACAAGTCTACAATGAATTACAATGACTATACCACTATCAGCTACTTCTCTGTATCAATAGAAACATAATCTTACCCTTCCAAGATGTAGATCTCCTTTAGGAATGCTGACAACATAATCTGGAACAGAGTTGTGTAACAGATTTGGATACTGTTTAGAGTAACTTGTAAGGTAACTTACAAGATAACATATAACATATAAGGTAACTCTGTAGATACCAGGAAATCATATTTCATTATGCTTATATTTTAAAAAGATTAAAGAGCCCCCATCGGAATCAGTAAATACCTTAAGATACATGCGTTATTCATACCTATTTTAAAATATGGATCATAGTATTAATGAATTATTGTTTTACGTCACAGCGGGAATCTCTCACCCATACGTGATGAAGCATTATAGCAACAAGAAACTAATTAACTAATTGCTTCACTTGTTGAACTAAAGCTTTGCAACAACAACCCCACCCCATCCCCCTTCAAATATATTCCCAGATCAGCCCCGCCCCTGAAACTTGAATAACTGTCTCCAATCCTACCATCCACTTCGTCACCATCAAAGTCACCGACTGCAGTAGCGTAGCCCATGTAGCTGTCATCATCCTGGGCGGGACCTTCTCGTGTGGACTCGTACTCCTTGTTCCTGATGTCATAGTTGTACAGCTGACCTGTTATATAGAGAGGGAGAGTCAGGTGCTTGTAGAGTTGTTCTACGTCAGTAAACCCATGCTGGAACTACAGGCAATTGGCAAAGCTCAGGTGATCAGATACAGGAATCAGCTGAGCTCATCACTGGCAATGAGTATTTAAACCTTCTTGGATTTCAATAACAATTAGTGCTCTAATATAGCATCTCTTATAAACAAACATCCCACAATAACTCAAATCAATTGGTTGAACACTCTAATATTAACCTTGTTCTTGCTATGGAAAACAGAGATGCCATACTTAAATAGCAGTATCTTGTGACTAGTCCAGAATGGAGATAGTTAAATATTTCTTTTATATACATATATTTTACAAGATAATTTTTGTTACTAGTATATGATGAAAACTAGCATTTTGTATGTTATTATTTAAAGGTATAAACTTGTTGTAATCAATGGATTTCAATAATAAGATTTTAAAGTTTCATATGGATGCACATCCCACAAACAGATTGTGATGGTTAGGACTGTTATTGAGAACGATGCAGAACAAACTGGCATTGTCTCTGTCAGCAACCACTGTATAAACTCGAGATTACCTCAAGTAACTATTTATGACTATATTTTGTGAATGCTACTCCTCTACCACTGGACTGCCAATACCACCACACAATGAGTGACACAGAGAGATATGCACTGAACAGACACAGTGACACAGAGTATTGACACAAGTGTACTGGTGAATGAAGCCTGGACAGAGATGTATATCTCACACTCCCATGCTGTGTTTACTCTCAGATGAACATCCACAGATTCACAACGACGTGTGACTCTGGTTCTAGGTATGTGTCACTCTGGTTCTAGGCCCGCGTCACTCTGGTTTTAGGTCTGTGTCACTCTAGTTCTAGGTTCAGGCTGTGCTGGTGTGAGCTGCCTGTTCAACAACCTGCCTGCTGCCACCAGCTACATCTCATCTGTCAGTTTCACTTGACACATGTAGCTGGCTTAGTTTCAAAACAAGATTTAATCACATTTGTTTAGTTTCATTTCCTGACTTGTGCAAATGGCCAATTAATTAAAATGTGGCAGATCATCCTAACATTAGACAGCTGAAAATTTACAATGTTATTTCTTAGGGATGCCTATAGGATCATCACACAATATATTGATTATTCAGAAAGTAGCTTCATGTGGTAATTTGCAATAAAATAATAAGACAATCCCAAGAATTTTTATGGGCTAATTTTAATGTCTAAAACATCTCAATATTTCAAACTATGGAAACTTGCACAGTTAAATTGTTTTAATTTCCAGAAACAAAATATATATGTTCTGTTATTTTACGTATATACATCTAGCAAAAGGAAATAAATATTGGCTGCAACAGTCTACTCCTAAATATTCAAGTCAAGTATGGGCCAAAAAAGCCAGGACAATCTTCCTATGTTTATAGAAGACAGGTCTCCAGTGTGAACACTGACTGACCTATAACCCCACCCTGTTGGCCTATACATGCTACTGGATGTACAACTATAAATACTACAACACTGACCAATGTTCGGAGGATTCCAGAACCTGGTTAAGATCAGAGATAACTCTTCACTGTCCTCTTCAGAGATTTGTATATTTATATGTCAGGATGTGAGAACAAATTTCACTTCAAGGAATTTGTGTTTATTCAATTGTAGACAAATAACCTAGCTAGAATTCCCTTTCAACAGTTTTCTATTTCTTATGAAAACATTTCCATGTGACCTATTTATGTGGAATATCTACCAGATGTAATACTGCTCCAATGTTGTGCAGACCTGTGCCTGTTGTTTCTATTAATAGTACAGACTTTATGACCTTCTAACTGCTTTTGAGGTCGTATAAGACATACATATAGTGTATGGCCAGAAATAGCTCCTCCCATGTACAAAATGGCTGCACTGATCCTCTACATACATGGCAGCTGCCTCCAAATTACATTTACTTTCATTTCTTTTACCAAGTGCAAAAAAACTTGAAAAACAACATTTAAAAGTAAATATTTCAAGACACGTTCAGGCTGACTGAGCATCTAGACCTTAAAATTAGAGGACAATACCTTGTTTCGTTTGCTTGGATTGTAGTTATGTAACAATATTCTAAACTGTGGGGTCATTTAATCATGGTCAATTGGATTTGGAAGTGTCGGCAAATGCATTGAAATGGCACATGTAACATTATGATGTTACTTCCGTTTCAAGTAAAAGCCAGAAAACTACTACTTCGAGTAAAATCTGGAATATGTCCACTGTGATTTTAACAGATTACCCTAGAATCCAATATTGGTGAACTCGTTTAAAGTGACAAAAATAAAAACATAAACAAAAACCAAAACATTGAATTTTACAAATCATGAATACGTTTTTTCTCTTCAATTTTACAAAATCATGAAAATTGCGAGCCGCTAAATAAAACCATTTTACAGTAGCTAGCGTTGCCAAATGTGTAATGTTTATAAATAGTGTACAGCTTGAGGGCAAACAGAGTTATTCCATATAGCAGAGGAGATTATGATTAGCCTAGCAGAGAAGAGTTGATATTACATAGAAACAATCAAATGCTTCTTAAACAGGCATGTACAAATGAGGGACACTAGTCTCTAAACGTGACTGTAGACTGCTATAGTCTCTGAGGGCAACCTACAGTGCAGGTAGACTAACCATAGCAATAGTCTCTGCCATAGCAATAGTCTCTGCCATAACAATAGTCTCTGCCATAACAATAGTCTCTGCCATAGCCGATGGGATAGAAACAGATCTGGGTAGTGCCGATGGCCAGTGTAAGTTGGTATCCCGTGATGACTGCACAAACAGACGTGTGGTACTCACCTTGCCAGTACCAGCTTCCTACAGCCGCCACGAGGAGCTTCTGACCATTCTGAAATAGACACAGACAGTCACATGAACATGTACCTAGGCACTGCAGTATAATACAGCATACATCTGTTACTTTCTAGTTTATACTTCCCCCTCCATAAAAAAAATAGTTACTTTGTACAGCTATCTCTTGAAACATTTGTGGTGAAGATATGGTATCTACAGAAGAGAAACGTTATAATTATCTGTATCTGTCCTTCAGGGTTAACATGACAATAATGATGGTAAAATAGCTTACAAAGGAAATCCAAGTAGTTTTACTTCAAAGGATATACCTTTCAAATCCCAAACTGAGTAATGACTGAATTGAATCAATACAATTTACAGAAAATGACAAGCATGGTGTAAAATCTGGAACCATCATCTCAAACACAAACCATACCGTTCTACCTGCACACAGTGGCCAGGGAGTTATTCAATCAAAGCTGATTCCTACATGTACATTGTATATATGATTAGCTTCACCATCTGTACAACCACCTACCCATTGGATGTCAAGGAAACAATGCTGAAACATGACATCAAACACAATGTAATAGCCTTCACTCTCCGCTCCAGCTGCAACTCCTTTATGTGTTTTCAATCAAAATAAATAAATGTACACCGAAAATTGGATAAAAGTGCCAGTTGGCATTTTACTTACTTAGGGTAATGGTTAATTTGAAACAGGTTTGCTAAGAGTGCATTACAGTAAACACTTCTACAATACATTGGTTTAATGCCATCATTTCTTGCTTGTCACTTGTATAAATACTCCAAGCAATTCTTGGTTGAAATGGGAACACATACTTATTCCCCTGTTCTAACCCACAGACCAGACCTCATTCACTTTACAGACCACTTCTCGGCTTTAACCTACTTACACTCGCATATTCCTGCATTCTAACACATCATAGTCATTCTGCTCTAACCTGCAGTTCATTAGAGACCAATTTCCTCTGTTCTAAGCTATAGTAGGTCAATTTCCTGTGCTCTAACCTACAGACTGATCATCTCTTGCTCTAGTCTACAGGTGACAACAGACCACTTTCGTCCAATAACAATTCGACATCAATGTCTATTAGCCAGACAGCACCAATCAAAATACACCACACGTCCTCTAAACACCACCGTCCTCTAAACACCACCGGAAGAGGTAAATGGATTCCCCAACATTTTTAACAGTTCCATCTTCACCAAACAAACTTCTCATCAGCAGATAATTGTCCTCATCTGTCACAACACTGTGTATGTCAACATGGCCTGCTGCTTTGAAATATGATAAATAGAGAGGCCTTCTTAATGATAGAGAGCCACCATCTGGAGGACATCCAGAGTTGGTCATGATACTTGTGGAAATACAAGACAGTTAATATTGCATCCCTCGGGAGGTGACAGATCCTCCACGTGCCAGTAGGGGTTTGAAAAATTATCCAGGAAATTGTATGAGAAGAAATTGATGATATGTCTGTGAAGATTTTGAGAATGTCTGACCTAAATATACTCTGTGAGGTATTGTATTAGAAGTCAGCTACTCTCTGCAGATTTCAATTATATTTATCCAATGCCAATGCATGCAAAAGTGATAGATTGTGAAATTATTTGGTCCTATTTTCAAGACCTAATGATAATGGGCATTTTCAAAGTGAATCTGATTTTTATCGGAAATATTGAACCTCAAAACAATTTGGAATCCATACTGGTACACTAACCAGACAATTTAATCAAGGACTAATGCACAAACAAGTCATATTGGAAATAATAGTCAAAAAGAAAGTTCATCAAAAAAACCTTGATTACCCATGCCCCAAGTATTGATTGCAAGCTTTGCTTTACAACTTGACAGTGATGCAATGTATCAGACTGTGTCTGGGTCTAGACTGGGAAATCCTAGGCAATAATAACACATGGTCTGGGCAAGCTGGATAAAAGGAAAGTCCTCCCTACATTGATCCCAGGAACAAGATACTAGTATGTGGAAGTAGGTTGGACAAATTTGATTAGTTTCTTGTCAAACAGGACAAAATTTGGATGTATACCATGTCAAACATTCACAGGAGCCAGAAGTAATGGTGAAAACTTCAAGAAAGTTTGCTTTTGATATGCTGTTAATTAATCATGTTACAGGATTATTAGCATGTATTAATCTGGGCAAGTGATTGGAGTAAATACAGGGCTGGATCAGGATCCAATGCATCTGGCAACTAACAGTGATGAAGGCCTTTTCCCAAGGAAAATGTTCTCCATTAAACTGATTTATCTTCTTTAGGATGTGATATTATCTTATTATAAAGTACTTTACTGATGGAAAAGGATTATATCTGTTTTTTTCCTGGTTGAGTTATGACATAGTAGGATGATGTTTGGTCTTGGATGTTGGTGTACCAGGGCTGTACATAGATCAATACCTACATGCTGTTGCTTGGCTGCTCATTCCTGTGTTAAACAAATGCCCGCACCCCCCCCCTTCCTGACCCTCAACACTTAAAGGCATACTTACTGTCATATTATCCAATATTCAGATCACAGCAGTTTACCCACCATTTCTCTCAGATAATTAGATTGAGATTCAAAACTGCAAACCTGTCCATGTGTATTCATCTAACTGAACTGAAAATGTCATTTCTACTTTTTAATAGCAGGAATAAATGTTGAATGCTGTTCCAAGGTTATACCATTTATTCAATCCATATCATTAATGAGATAAGCGAGAGTATCAAAGAAATACCGACAGCGCTCCTTTAAGTGGTCTGTTATGGTATTGATGGGTTAGAAGACTATGGGAATGATATGATAGATTGATGGATGAACGGTTTGATATGTTGATATCGGAATCTTGATAGATAGACAAATAGCTAGCTAGATGGATGGATGAATGAATGAAGATATGGATGAACAGAAGGTCACAGGATAGCTGGCAGTCAAATAGACACACCAATCAGTAAGTACTGCCAAGAAAAAAAGAGATTGTGGGTCAAAGGTCACAGGGGATTAAGCCAGTGAACTGAATTATGACCCATGCAACTAAATCACATTTCCCCAATCACTTGGCAGTAATATCACAAGTGGTAGATAGCTCTGCCAATCAATAACAGCAAGTGCCAGGATGTAAATGAAGATCCATGTTGTTCTTCACTTGCACTCTAATATATCTTTATACTCTAATATCCCATTAATGCAGTGTAATGACAGAAAGAAAACAAATTGTATTTTTTCAATGAATACAGTATATGTATAATTCGGCCATGTGTTTTTTAATTATTTTTTATCAAGTATACTCTTAATCATGATAAAAGTTGAGTCAATGTTTAGTAAATTTCACCAACTTGTCTCATATATAATCAATGGAATGGCATTAGATAGGTTCAAAATACTGTGCATATCTCATGTCAATATTTATGAAGATAACAAAGATGTAAGAAAACACATTTCATGGCCAAAACTTTAGAACCAAACAAGTAATAAAGTTAGGAGTATTTTGATCTGCTATGTGAAGTTGTAATCCATACTACTGCCTGGGTGTCTGTGTAACTGTTTTCTCATCTGAATCAACATATGGCACCAGTGATGGTAAGTCTAACTCTCGAATTACCAATCATCTCATAACATCCCACTGCCGGTTTTGTTCTTGTATGTTCCAAAATAGTCTTCAGGGAAATAGCATGTACACGATGTGTAGGGTGTAGAGATAGATGTATCTTACTGTTACAGTGTGGCAAGATTCTTGGCACACATTTAGAGAGGATACATTATTACAATTTTAAGATCTGACAATTTAATTTAATTTTGTAAGTGTGAATCTGTTTGACTAAAATGTTAATATGACAAATTTTGTCAGTTATGTTCCCCATTACCTTACTTGACAAACCAAGTCTGGTAAATTAGTATCACAGCAAATATATACAGTCAACAACACAACGAACACTCCACACATGTACACAATCGGGATGTAATTTATATATATAAATATATAACACACACGCTGTTATTTACCACGTCAATATGCAAATACATGTGTCTAGCTTGGTTCCCTGTACTGAGATCCATCGTTCCACACACAGGCACTAGTACACTGCTAGAAAACCAACTCAACAGCATACTGAACTGAATTACACTGCAAGCATATTTTCTTTCTCATTGCAATGGACCCAGTTGTCCAGTAAGCTATAACTATTTTTAAACAGTTAAATATCAATAACATGGTTGTTCAATGCATTGTCCTGTTGAACAGAGATCCCCGACACTGATTCCCTTTGCCATTTGATTTTGTGTCTCTTTGGTTTTTAACTGTTCTAAAAATAACGTAACCAAGTGATTAGCTTAATTATCTTCCGGAACAAATGGACCCAGGACCTTTGACCTTCATATCAATTCTAGATGACATGTTCCTCTATAAATTTCCATATGATTTGTGCAAAGATGACTGTTGTAACCCAGGGTCAATTGTGTGTTTTATATACAAGAGAAAATGAAATGGATGATTTCCAGAACAGTCGTCATGGCAACTTATAAAACCTACGACCCTTGCCTACTTAACATCTGCCAACAAGACCTGAGTAACATGGCCACTACGCTACATTTCTCAGCTGCAAGTCATAGATGAATAAATTAACAGGTCAGCCAATTACACAGCTCCTCTCAAGTTGTAATACTTGTCTCTATTGTTGGCATGACGATGTAAGAGTGAACATGCCCGCCCACATTAACAACACGGGTTTGGATTAGTCGATCTTAATAGAACACACAATATTCCAGCCCATGCTTGATTTGCTTGTTCGGATGATGTGTCAAATCAAAAGTTCTTCAATAACTACAGAAAGGAGTAATATATAATTGTATTCATCAGACAATAGTGTTCTGGCTGTCAGGTTACACAGAAGCTCATGCAATAAAGTCAATGTCAATGTAACAACACCAAAAGCAGATTCACACAGGACACAACAACACCCATTTGAAAACAATTCATGCATGACTCCTTGTTATAATTTTCTCAGGTTATGACATCTAATTTGGTCCACTTGTTCAATTACACAAGAAGGTAACCTCAGATTAGATTATGATTTCTTGAAAGCTGACTTCCAGTTAGGATGTTATAGTGTACAGCTTCAATAATCAATGATGAATGAGCTAGCAATATTCCATTGACCTCTGAAGAATACAGTGGGCACACTTGCTTGCACTCCAAGACAGATTGGTTCCTACACGGAGACATAGAGTAGGAACCAATTGTGGTGGAGTTGGCCTAGGACTCAAAGAAGTCCCAGAACAGCAGCTTCAATGCAGTAGAACAGGATCAGTGCATAATTGGGTGGAATACATAGCCAGTAATTCGAGGATAAAGGTCTACTGTTTGCAATTCCACCAGTATATATTTTGATGTAATGCTGTAAGTTGTGATCAGGATAAAATCATACATCACTTGTTGATTTCATTGTGATGTCACAACTGGTTCCCGGTTGTTGGACCCATAAGCTACCTAGTAATTGGGAGACAAGTTTAGCAGCTATGTCACAATGAACAGAATTTTAAGCTTGACCATCAACAAATATGTGATGTCAGTGCTAAATATCTTCAAGTATATACTTTTCAAGTCTGGAAATTTTCTCCGACTGATTCTTGTTGACAATACAATTAGTGTTCAGAAAGATAAACTCATTGTAAACTGATCCCAGGAGGTACATGGGTTGCCGTACCATCTAGACGTAAGCCTATATAGACAGTACATCAAACCATGTTCCCAATGAAAATGGTTGACAAACGTATATTATTGTGCGCTTGTTGGTGATTTTGTTCTAAAATCAGTGGTGTTTCAATCACGAATTAATGGCGTCTGATATCATGCGCATGGCACATTTTGGTCAATTGTTGTAGGTTATTCATAAGAGTCATGTTAGAATGTATGCAGCATCCCCAATGTCAATGAAGAGGTCAACTTTCCAGTTAGTGACACGCAGCATATATAGATGTTAGGATCGTCTACAACATGCAGGTCCACGACACAACACGCGTATGTCCCAGGGACTCACTTGGGAGAGGGCCGCGCTCAAACCTGATTGGCAGAACCCCTGCTTGTGGAAGCCCCAAGCTCCAGCTACGACATGAGAGAGAAACCACATACAGTACATTCACCTAGGTCCACCTCTAGAAATCTCATGCCCCCCCATGACAGTGTTAAAGTAATCCACTAATTTTGAATTTTAATATCAATGAACATCAGTCAGTTGACAACTAGCAATATTATTGACATCAGAAATTCAAATTGCTTTGTTTTGTAGGGCTCAATTTAGCGACTAATTTGGGAGCCATGGCAACCAGTATTTCACTTATTTTAAATGTTTCTGGTTCTTCAGGAGTCAAATGGCTCCTTGGAAAATGTTCTAACTTTGAGGCCTGTTTTGTTCAATGCGGAGTTGAGCATATCCAAGTATAAAATGTCAAGAGAACTGTCATGGGGCTGGTAGCCAATGTCCAACATTAATATCTAAATTAAGAAAGATATTTCTAAATGCCATCACACAAGAAAAACCACCAGTTTGTTGGTCTGAACATGCATACTCCCATAACAACATGAATACTCTAGAACAGAGAGTCTAGTACATACTAATACATCATCTATTAAGAGCTAAAATAGAAGAGATTGAATGATTTTGCATTATCATTCACGTTTCAAATCTACATTGGACATTGGCTTTGACTAACACAAATATCTATAATATCTAAACTGAAAATGAAAAAAGTAAGTATTACTGGTACATGAATGTGCACAAAATGAAAACAAAAAACTAGATTGTGCACAAAAGATCCAAGTCATCACACTGTTTTGTCTAAACAGTACAACATAGTCATTCTATGAGAACTAAATTAACTTTCTGCAAAAAAGAAATACATGATTAGAATATGACTAAACACTCAGTAATCATGGAAACACTAAATGTGCATCTAGCACAGAGACAACACGTAACATTGACATTGTGCTAGATGTTGAGGTGCAACATTGTGCAACATTGTGCAACATGTAGGTGACAAAGACACACAGGAATCACAATGTAATTATGCATTGATACGTGACAAGAACACCTACAAGTACAGACATTATCCACACCACATACTTTGTGCAATCCCACTTTATGTCATGTGTGAACAAGTAGACAATCCAGTGCATACAAAGATGCTGGAAACAATACAAGTTAACAACACAGACAGGAGGTTAATGAGAGGTTTGCACAGATACTTAGTCACAGTCTTTAGGAACAGTCCACAATGACAAGGGACATTCAAGTGGGTACAGATTATCAGACATATCATTGGATTTGTTTATTATTTGAAACAGTTTCATGAAATGGTTATGGAATAATAAATAATACAAATAGTGATAATACACAATCATGAGATGTCCATTCATCAATAACATCCAAATAAGATATCAGAAACCTTGTTTTGCAATAATTAAACACCATCAGTAAATCTATTTATGGACATACAAAGATCTATTTCAGAATCGGCTACAGTCAGTCATCTGTTTGACGACTCTGTACAGAACAAACCACACAAGTTCTTGAAGGTAGCAAAAAGCTAGAAGCTACAAGCAGTACCTAAGGTGTCAGACTTAATAGATGGTATCAATTTCAGGGTTCTCAAGAAGTCAATTATCTCCCTTGATCTGCCACAAGAGGGCACTGCCATGGTTCAGAGGCCACAAGGTATAGACCGTATTTCGCTTTACACCTGTTCTCTAGCCTTTGATTGCCTGGAGTTTGAGGCACTATACTTAGACAGCCAATCCAGATGTTGTCCATTATGGGCTGCACTTTCATCAAATAGGATGGACAACATGGTTGCTTCATGCACTGTGATGATCAATTCCTTGAAGACTCTGTGCGATGTTTTAACATTGACCCTGCTTTCATCACACTCCTCAATGATTGACGAGCATTTAATCAAGTCTCAAATTTCCGTTATTAATATTCTAGAAAAAAACCGAGTCAATCTAAATTTCCATCTGATTTTTCCTCTCGATTTTGTCAAAATTAATCTTAACTTTTCCAATTTGCAACTTATATTAGTTCTTAACTTGATGATGTGGTAACAGTACTTTAAAATGGTTCAGATTAGTTTGAAATTCACTGTCCTCAGCAAAACATCAAAGTACCAAAGTGAAGACACAATTATTGGAAACTGAATCGCCATTTCATCAACAAGAATGTTTCAGTCATATGTTTTGAAAAGATAACAAGAAGCAGATGTTAAAGCAGCTGAACTGTCAAGAGTCTTGTAGATGTAGCTACACATGCATTGTAACCAACAGAACTAGCACTCCACTACTGAAGAGGAGGGGACAGAAAGCTTAATCCAGTAATTGGTGGATCAGTTCCCAGGAGACACTGCTAATTAAGAGATTACTGTAACACGATATTCCCTTTCAATCTATGCACCCCCTTTTTAATTAATGGAGGGGAAGATTAAGATATAAATCTGCTGATTAAATCTGTGATATCAAAGTTATCCTGCTTGAGACACAGTAAAGTAGAAGTGCTACAGATAAACCAGTCAAGTAAATTTGTACACAAATTTCAGAAAGAAAAAATGTTATATACAAGGTAAATACCACTTTAATATAGGAAAGGAAATGAGACCTAGATGATACTTAGTCTGTATTAAAGTAGATTATTTTCTGAACATATGTGGATGACATTACTTGGACTACTTAAGACTCCTACTTTGACTTGGTTCAATCTTTTAATGTGCTAATGTAACATAGTGTAGCTGTCAGTGTATTATACATGTGATGATGTGTACCACCAGGGGACGGATCAGTGTAATTCCTGCCAAATAATACCTAAATGGTCATATTTTTCAAATCAGATATAAAATCCTGATCATCAATAGATTTCTACAATAAAATATTTAACATTCTGCCCCTTTTGCACTCAATTAATATCACAGCAATAACATAGAAGACAAATATGCATGTACATTCCTATGCTTGGTGCTAATTGAGACAAGCATCTTAATGCTTGTAGTAGAGTGGGGCCTTGATGAGGAGGGACAACACTGCCTTGCCTGACTACCCTGGCTGTAAAGTAACTGGCAAGCTGGCTGTGGTTATAGCAGACTCATCTAAGGCTATCTCAGGGCACATGCACTCCGTCTCAGGTTTCACAGGGCATGAAGCTGGGCTTCTGTAGCTTGGTATGTGTATGCTGAATCAAGTATTTTAACTCTTCATTGACCAAATTCCAGATTATAGTTTGGGAATTAAATGCAAATGCATATCTCAACATTTAGCAATTTAATTGGAGCTATTTTACAAAAGAAACATTGGGAATTGATTTCAATTGCATAATTAGGAAGATGATGCTTTAAATTTTGCCTTTTCCATAAATACCCGTATAGCCATAGTAATCTGTCATGGTACAGGTTCCTAGTTAAAGTTGGAACTTGATATGAAACAAAAGGCGTGGCTTCTATGGACTCAAGCCATCAACTAAGGAATATCTAGGCTGGCATACCATCAGATACAGCTGTGTTAAGATTGGTCAGAGGAAAGATAGCTATGTCCATGTAATCCAATAGATGCCTATTAGGATCTATAAGACCAACAGAAGTTGTCTTGGGTTGGGGTAACCACTATAGTGAAGGCCCTAGTCAATCAGCTGCCTGCAGTGTTGGGATGGAGGTGGTCTGTCCATCACACCAGCTGTGTTCATTGCCCAGGATACCTGTCCTCCCAGCATTATAGCCATGGTTAAGTGTATGAATATGCTGCATATCTGACTTCAAGGTCATCAGTTTGGAAGACAAGCATAGACATGGAATAATTCTGTCATTAATGCTTATCTCGGTAAATAACTTAAATAAAGGGACCCTACTGTACTCTAACACATAGTGCCCTTACATGGTACCAAAACAAGCTCTCAACATGGAATACAACATTCCACTTTCAAAGGGCTTGATGCAACCTTCAGTATACAAAAATACTAAAACCATGTTGTTAAGTTAAACCTTCTGGGTACTAAAACCACATTCTAATTAATATCTGAGAAATAAAAGACAGAACACCAAAGTAAAATTCACCCCCCCCAAAAAAACAAAACAACAAAAAACAATAAGAAAACACTCGCATTTGATATTTTATAAAAACAATCATAAAGTTTTGAAATAATAAATCAAGTATTAAAGATTAGAGTTGACTCCTATTGACAACTGCAGGAACGTAATTGGAAGCTCCTATCTGTGTGTTTGATATCCAGTGCCGAGTGAGGCCATTGTCAGGTTGTAGTGTGAAGTATCTTATCGGTGGTGTAGAGGGCTGCTTGTCAAGTAGGCTATTGTCTCCTGACATCAAGCTGATACAACAAGCTAATTTAAGCTTATTGCAAATGTTGACTTTTGGAACTGTTTGACTATTTATTAGTCTATTACAAATACTACTGGTCAGTATTTGGCCATGTCTACTGGAAACTGATTTTAGCATTATTTATATATATATATATATATAGTGTAAACTCATTCTGTCCTTAAAACTAAATGGATTGATGAGATAGGAACTCAAAAAGTAATGAGTTTGGTAATGAACACCTTGGAAACAACAGTATACACTGGCTTGTCACAGAAACAGGAACCAGATGGACATAAAACATCAGTCCACACCCAGTCTGATAAACAATATTCAGTGGGTATTCAAGGTCATTGCCAGGGTATCTAAGGTCATTGTCAGGGTGTCAAAGGTCATTACCAGGGTATCAAAGGTTACTGTCAGAGTGTCAAAGGTCATGGTCTTGGTTAAGTAGGGCACAAGAAGCTTGGGAATAAAACTAGGAATTACTTAATTCCAGAGAGTGATGAAATGCAGTCCTAAGGTATAAAACTTCAAAATAAATGTTGATAAATCTCTAACATATAATATGAAATCAAAGAAATACTATTGAAACAATTTTACATTGCAATTTTTAGGTATGAATTGACTGTTCTGATGAAAAATTATCTATGAAATCCTATCTATTTAACATCCAATGCATTCATGATAACATATTCCATTAAAACTTATTTAAAGCTAAATATATTTAATTACTAGTAAGCATCAACAGGACTGGCTAAATGCTCTAAAACATAATTGAAAAAAATATTAATAAATTTGTAAAAAACAAAGAAAGAAATATTCCAGCCATGTGTACAATTAATTTACTACTATCCCACATAGAAACAGTACATTTACTCATGATGATGTGTATACACTGGAATATACATAGACAACTAATCCTGTGCACTAGATATATGTTGTAGTCTACATTTGGGAAGGCTGTTGTAAAGTCTCCATGAACTGGTCACTTCTTGGATGGAATTGTAGCACTAGACAGGGTGTTGTTTCTCAAAACTTTCATATCCACTATGATACCATAGCCCGTAAGAGATCGCTAAGAGAGTGAACAGCAGGTTGGGATAACATCCTTAATGCATACAAGCATAATTCTGTTGTACCTTACAGTTTAACAAAGGGCTTCGTAATTCTTCTTTCAAACAAAATATTTGAGATGATAAAACATGTCTAGCCATATTAAAACATGCCATCTGATTGAGACCAATCATTAAATAATGACCTGCTAATCCACACATATTGTCTTAAATCCATGTATTACTTTTGCATGGACATGTGCAATTATTAGGACATTTGCAATTATTAGGACATTTGCAATTATTAGGACATTTGCAATTATTAGGACATTTGCAATTATTACAAGCATTGCTTACTGGTATTTGGATACCAGCACATTGGTTATTGCAAAGTCCAATTCCAAAATCACACGCATTTCTTTATAACTTTTTAATGTAAATTTTGTCTTACAAGAACATATTTTAGATTTTACAATATGAAAATTTACAAGTGTCAAGCAAGATATTGGAAGTGACTGGGACATAGGGACTTCACTGTACTACAGCCATATATATGTAGGTATTCAATACTCTGCTACTGCAGTGAATACTGTAGGGTACCATGGACTTACTTCGGTGAGGGAGGCGGCAATTCCCGCCTGGCAATAACCGTGTTTGTGAAACTGGTCCGACACAGGAAGTCGATCCACCGCTGAACGCAGAGGGAGAATAGTTATTAAAGGAAAGACAACTCCTTCTGCTAGTCATGCACAAGCCAGTTTCCAACTTGAACATGGTGTACGAAGAATATTTGGAGATATTCTGTTTGAATATAGGAATATATACCAGGGGAAGGATAGATATATATTATATGCAAAATTAGAATACGTGTATAACTAGGGTGAATTTAATCCATCACCAACTGAAGCAACAATGAAAGCAAAAGTGAGAAAGTCAGTGGAAAGATTTAAATAAAAATTTGAATACAACATAAATCTATTGTTTGAGTGCCCAATTCTGTGAAACTGGATTGTGCATCACAAGATCTCCTAAGTCTGAGTGCTAACAACCTGACCATACTAGTGTACAGTGTATAGCCCCCCAAAACACATGTCTACTGTTACCATGGTGATGCAATGCCTGTCGCCATGGTAACAGCATGTGTTGCTGTGGTGTCGCGGGTGACTTACTGAGGTTAAAGAGGCGGAGAATCCTGCCTGGCAATAGCCCTGCCTGTGGTATTGGTCAGCCACCCAGCGCCGGTCTACCGCTAGAAAAACCCCATGCAAAACCATGTGATCAGTACACCATGTTAGTCCAGCACAAAACGGACACGCAAATAAAATGTACACAACCTTGGACACTCTTATGCTACTAGTTTATATTTTAATATATATTTCCATCGAACAATTTATACACCAAATCTATGCAATTGTGGAAGTTAAATAAATAAATAAATTTGGCAATTGTGTTTGATATTTAATAAAGTAACACATGGCACATGATGATGTTATGGATATTACAAAGAGTGTCAAAGTTTGCTGGTTGCTAAAGCAGTAGAACAAAGTGAAAAACAAGGTGTTACATTCTCAAAATGGAAAACTTGCTGCCACTATATTATCTAGTCTCCAATTTCCTTCAAATTAAACATAGAATGTTTCTGATTGCATACAAAGTGCATACCATTAAGTTAAAAAAAATATCCTATTACTAGTAAAAAGTAGTAAATGTCTGCACTATACATCTAAACTATAATCAATGTCAAATGTTCAATACTAGTACATGTTCTTAAAGCCCAAAATAACAGCTTTCATTTGAGGCACCCAACAAATCCTTGGCCATTGCGTTCTCATTACATCTCTTTATGAAGACGTAATTTCCAATAACAAGCTAATTTCCTGATTTCTGATGCCCCTCTAACCTTCAGTCAACATCAGATTTAATAGTTAACGAACACATTTACTAAGGCACCAGCTCTGCAGTGAACGTGAAACATTATAGGCTGGCAGTGGGAAGTGACCTGGGTGCCTCCAGTTGATCTACCAGTGGGATCAATACCTCTCTCCATCAGACATCAAGTGATGGAATCAGACTACTGCACATTTGGACACAATCATCACATCTTCATTGCTAAGATCAAGCCTAGGAAATGATGCTTCTTTATATCCAAATCACTTTGACTGTATTTGCTTTTAACATGTTCAAGCAACTCAAATTACAGTATGGGACCACACAGACACCATGACTACAGTGTCAGTGAAATTTTCTACTTACTCTTTCAATACTGGGGTATGACATTCATGCATATCTGAACTCGTCTGCGACTAAATCATACATGAGTTTACAAAAGCCAAAAGAGGAGATTGTAGTGGCAACAAGTTTTCTCAACATAATACTGGAGTGAAACAAATAGCACCAATATTATAACTGAGTGAGTGAAAACATGTGAAGGGCTGCAAGAGATTAAGCATAGGGCCAAGCCATGGATATCTATCCACTTGCTTAAAATTAGGTATATAAACTTATTATGGCTTCATATGACTTATTAGGCTCTCCATTTACTAATCTCTACTCTGCAATATTATATTCTACAAAATGAGCTGGAACAACAAGTTGATCAGTAGAATAGTAGTGTTACAGTATATTAATCTAAATCATAATTTAATTTGGAATATCTTATAAACCATCTCCCAACATGCAAAATTAGCTTTGAGTGCTTCAAATAATATTTGAAAAGGCAATAATAATTAGAATTAAAAAATCTAATGACTATAGAAATAAAACAAAAGATTGAATTGAATTCTAGAAACTGAAACAAAGTATTTCTGAAGTTGGTTAGAGTGATGATACAAGAGATGTCTACTGGGTGACTGTAACCATGGTAACCCACCCTATTTCTCTCTAACCATGGTAACCACCCTGTTTCTCAATAACTATAGTAACCACCCTGTTTCTCTAATCATGGTAAACCACCCTGTTTCTCTGTAACCATGGTATCCCACCCTGTTTTCTTGTAACTATGGTAGCCCACCCATTTTCTCAGCCAACCAATCATATCACATGCAGGCCCCTCCACCACAGTCTGTGCTTTGTGAAATTGACAAGTTGTGAAAAAGATTTAATTAATTTTGTTTAATAACTGCCACTTCGTGGCCATTTGCATGTATACAATCTCAACTGTATTTGAGAATATATTCAGCTTTGGTACAAAATCTATTTCACAACTTGAACAGCATGGAATGCAGATTATAAACATCTGTGAATACAGTTGCAGGACATGGTAGGACATTTGCAGGACATAGGTACAGTACATTGGTCTGGAAACTGACTTTGCTGATGACAGTCCTTTCTTATAAATACACATATAATATAACATGAAATACATAGACGTACATGTACATAGAAATACATAAGAATATGGTAACATCAATGTCAAAGAGTCATTGCAAAGCAGACCAATGAGATGTGTGCTCCACCATAAACTGTCATCTGATTGGTTGCATTTTAACTCTTCAAGAATGCGCACATAATATTTTTAGTTGTTTTGTAAATGATGGATAACATATAAAAATATATCGCACTTAGTTGCTTCCCATATATAGGTTTTTGGGAAGTGATAAATGTGTTTATGGAAACTACTAAGCATGCTAAGTATATCATGGAAACCAGTGCAACAGAAGTGTACTGCAATGCATTATATTGGCAAAGTTGCACAGCAGTTTACCTGTGATTGAGCAGAACTTGAGATATGACTGAGTTCCATGACAGAAGCCTGAATCACTGCTACTGTATAAGCTTGATACAGACTATGACTTGTCAAGCTAATTCAAATTTCTGTTACTATAACCCAACTTCCAAGTTGAACAATCTTGTGATAACAAAGATTGAGAATCTAAATATCCAAACATAACATTAAAATTTAGGAAAATACCAAACTATATATGATGATCATAATGTAGTTAGTCATAAATAGTTGCCTCAAACAAGCATTTTAACTTGTATTCCAAAAGACTGGATTTTAGAATCAGATGGCATATCAGAAGCACAGAACTGCTTCACAATATTTCACAAATTAATTTTTAATACATCAAAATTGTATGGCCATATTTAGTAATTTAATATGAGTTTGAGACAACCCCTATGGACGTGTCCACCAGTGAGAAGTTAAGATAAAGTCGTATTACCTCTCCTGCAGGGTGAGAACTCCTCTGCATGTGTTGTAGAAGACTTTGATACATAACATGTTCCTACAGGCTCCCTCTTGTCAAAGTGCAGAGAAAAATACACATATCTTGGTGCGCAGGCCTGAAACAGCAAATAAACACAATAAGTATATACATGTAAAATACAGTACAACATAGGATGTAGGATGACTATTAGTTATCCTAGGCAGCACAATGTATATATCATCTCTTAGTGAAAGGATAACCTAATGCTCAAATTATATCATTCATAAAATGAATTTTCAGTAAGTTTTCTTATCCTAGCATTTCTCCATGAAGTTTCTAATCAGTTGGTATTATTGTATCATGTAACTCAAAGGATACCAAAGATTGATATGTCATTCATTCATGACCAGCTATGTCTGTGAACCTGTTACCCCTACATTATATGGCCTGACCCAAGCACCTGCTGTTGGCAGCAGGTAATGTTTATGTGAGTATAGATCCAAGTTGACGTCTGTAACTATACTCCAGAGTTTGTAGATGATACTAGAGGAACTCATTCCATAACATTGCTGTTATACAAATAATAACATCAGATGCCATAGTAATCCATTGGTATTTAGATGGTGAACATTTCCAGGACTTGTGTATATATAGTACACGGGTGGTATCCAGTATGTTTTTAAAGAGGGGTGGATGCAAGAATTCTATTAATTGTTTTTCTTGTAATAATGAATCCCCTGCTACCTGCTGCTGTAGTAAGAAACAGAGATGCAACCAACCAACAAACAAACTGTTTAATGACTCATCTAATCAGGAGGTAATGGCTTGATGGTAAGAACAGATCATCGTTGACATTCCAGCTCAGCTGATGCCAAGATACTCAGGGATGCTAGTCTTCCCAGCACCTAGGTCTGCCAATGTTGTAGTCACTACCGACACGTAATGTTGGCTATAATGTTTTGACATCTCCACAAATTTAAAAAAAGACTGGATTTTAGAATCAGAAGCACAGAATTGCTTCACAATATTTCTACTGGAATCTACTGGAATCTACTTGAATCTACTGGAATCTACTGAATCTACTGGAATCATGTTAATGCTATCTCACAACATCCATCAACTATTGTTGCCTTCCCAAGGCCTAATAAGCCAGAAGTATCAAGGGACAACCTCCAGCCAATATTGCTTTAATGCTGTTTAAGGTCAACAATGGAATGCAGTTGCTCCTGGTACATGAAATACATTTATTGCTTATCATACCAGGTAGATCTATATTTGTGTATTTTGGAATCTTGTTAGTGTCTAATAAAATGTCTGGAGCATTGGTAAGGAATGTCCTTCTGGACCCAGCTCTGTGTCTGATGAAAGTGTCCTCTTGGCCAAGTGTATTTGTTTTCCCTCTAAATGTTTTCCCACTGCTATATCATGTGACAACTTCCATGACATCCCTCAGTGAGGTAAACTAATTGGAAATAACTCAAAGAGATACGATTCATTGAATGAGGTAGGCCCTAGATGCAATATATTTAAACCATTTAAATAGTTTATTCCAGTTAATCACGTTAATGCTACTGATCTACTGGAATATATATTGGTCCTGTCAAGGAATTCAATGATATATGAAAATATTGGTATCTAGTGGGACATTAGGAAACTGTATGGATGATTGAATAAAGAACTACAGACAAATTCAATCAGCACAATTTCAGACAAAGATTAACCTGATTATTAAACTTGAGGTGATTGTAGTCATCAAAATTTAACTTGTACTATTAATAATATCTCCATAGACAATGGTTAATTAAAATTTCCATCAATAAGTTTATCAAGAGTTGTTTGATAATCACCTGTCCATAGCACATTAAAGAATGTTTATTTTCAAATGACATGCCATAAACCCCAAATCAACCAACCAGTCATCTTTGACCTGGTATTGCCATTCAGAAAGCACAGGAAGTAGCCATACCAGTGGAAGAGTCCAGTGTTGTGAAGGAGGGTGGGTGGGGTGACTAAGTCAATTGAGCATCATTACCATTCATTAAACAGCTTCATGTCAGATTGTAATAACATCTACATACATTTGTATATCATTTTATCACTGTCAGATAAAGTTACCCTCAGCAATGTAAATAGTGCAGCATGTACCACATATTTCTTCTAAAGGTACTTCCTGTTTCCTACATGAGTAAAGCATAATTCTGTAATAGAAAGTGCAATGGTCCACTTATCATGCTTATGGAGGATGTACATGTAGTGTGTAGTGTAGCCTGTAGTGTGTACTGTAGTGTGTAGTGTAGCCTGTAGTGTGTACTGTAGTGTGTAGTGTAGCCTGTAGTGTGTACTGTAGTGTGTAGTGTAGCCTGTAGTGTGTACTGTAGTGTGTAGTGT
>JAUTBT010063917.1:0-14437 GCA_032361225.1 Lepetodrilus schrolli
TATATATATACATATATATATATATATATATATATATATAGATATATATATATATATGCGTGTATGTGTGTGTGCGCGCGTGCGTGCGTGCGCGCAATGATGTTACTAAAAATTAAATATGAGTATGTAGATCTAGAATAATTTAATTTTAATATAATTTTGTTTAATAGTTTTTACTTTACCAAGTACGTATCCATTTAAAAAGGAATATGATTAATTTGTGAGTGTTGTGCATATCATTTCGAAATCACTGTTAGAACTGTATACAAGTATGTTCAGAACACAACATATGGCTGTCAGGATAGCCTGTATTGTAGTTTAGTTATATCTTCTACTAGATCTTATCCAAGGTTATCAGATATCAACGTCGACTCCCTCGGTGCTGTGCTGGACGGGTAGCCTCAGTATGTCATTAATCAGTTGACAAAATCCGTCATTAATAGAAACGACAAAATATAATTATTTCTATCAGGTCTATCATTTCAACAGACAACAGCTGATATAAATAAATAAAATCCAAATGGCATCTATGTGATTAAATATGAAAGGTTGCCTGTTTAGTATTCGAATAGCCAATACATATCTAACTATTTAATTTAATTAACATTGTGATATTTGACTTACTATTTATCGACATATTAATTGACAAACTATTGTCTAAAACGTAATGTTAATATCTGAAATGCATAAACTTGTACTCTCATTTTCTGAATATATTTTCAGAAAATAAGTATTGTTATCTGTTCATTTACTTTCCATTCCACAACGTACGGTAATTATATTATAGATGCCTACGACTTCCCGTGATGAAGCTAATATAAGTATTACCGTAAATAACTGTATTAGTGTAACCGACGTGCCCTACTACATTATGATTGATATGTGGTCTGTTGCACGTTAATATAGCTCCCGACGGTGTCGTCTATTTCAATCTTTAATCTAAATCCAGAGACACTGCGCATAAGCCTGCCAGGGTCATTGCATGTAGATATCACAGTAGTCACTTTCACTGGGAGTATTTGAGCAAACATTTGACACCAGGTGGCGACACAAACGCTGTCCTTGTCACCCCCCTCAGTCAGCAAGGATTGACCAAGATTGGCTGGATTATATTCCGTCGCTATGGGCAACAAGTACATTTTATTATTCAGGATTTCATGCCGATTGTTATCATGAAGCGCCGACATAACAAAGCGAGATTTCAACATAGAACTGTGTGCGCCTACCTTGGATTGCACTTCATCTCGTTAACTTTCACACGCTGTTGTATAAAGGAGACAATGAACCTATAAAAGTCTATAAGATTATATAGCCTCTACTACGTATACTGCCTGTTATGCACCGGAGTGATTTGTTTAGTATGCAATGTCCCCATGCGGGCAGTAGTTGAAAGAAAGTAAATCGAGAATTAATGTAGTTACTGAACAATTGCGGTACAGCAGGGGTGCCAACTTGGTCCAGTCGCGTTCTCTACGAGTCTCTTAAGAAGATTAGCGCGTAACAGCACACAGCCTTATGCTATAAAACTAACACTGTTTTGAAATAAGTTAGAAATGAGTGTGTTGATCCTTTGATGAGTGTCAATGGTTGTAAAATGTGGTAATTTACTACTGATGGCGACTGAAATCTCTTTATTCGTTTTGGGATGATAATTATTAGAAATTTGGAAGGTACTCGTTGTAGAGGCCATGTCAGATCTAACTTGTAGTAGTTGTTTTGGGGTATGTATAGTGTATTATTGATAACGAACTTATCCACTCGCTATAAATATTCTTCTTGATATAAATTATAACACAAATCAACAGCATAAAATAATATGATAGTTTCAGTCACAAATTACAAACATGACTTGAACGTCGGTCCATTGCCGAATGATGACTCGTTTAATCAGCGAATTCTCATTACAAGCACAGTATGTTATTTACTACTAGTTTGTTTTCTCGTAGAAGATTCTCGCTTATCGTAAACAAAGTGTATGCATTAGTCCTGACAAAGAATTAAATAGTTAAGTGTGTAAAAGATGAGGAACACGTATCGGTTTGGATGAGAACGTATGTAGACAAATAAACAGTAAATAGCTTCAGGTAAAGTAGATTTGTCTGACAATGATGGGGGTCTATTGCTGTGATTGTATACCTTTACGTCTAGACCGTCGTGAATATTCTGTGTTTTCAAACATACCCTGGTGGGTTCCTAAACTTAAAAGCTAAAGCTTGTCGCTTATTGAATGTCAATAGACATGAACCCAGTCTAGATATATATGTCATGATAAGCACGGGAAGAAGAATTCGTTGCCCTATTGACTGACGTTAATGCCTCTCCGTTGTCGTATATATGAGTGGTATTTGCACCGTGTTGTCTGAACAATAAAACATCGAATCGGAGATCAACTCTCATGCATGCTATTATCGCTTGTTTTCACACATTTGAAATTCATAACTGGCGACAAGGATCAGGGTATTGATATACAAATGGCAGTAAGATCAGGTACAGAGCTGCCAGGCCGCTCAAGCATTGATTCAATACAACGCGGTACAAATCTCCGTGCTTATTGCTGTTTTTCCTGGCTGCAAACTGACGGAGCAAAACGACTTTGTAGTTGCGGATTATAGAGAAAGTGCTAGGAACTTGAGCTAAGTTGACAGCGTCGATTTCTGGCACGTCCAAAATATTAGTGTCCCCGTTCTGTAATAACTAAGTTGATGGTTTTGCTTGGGAACCTGTGAGAAATGCGTATGCTACATCTGGTAAGGATATGATTAGGTCATGTGCCTGTTGGGATATATATAACACATGGGAAATCAGCTTATATGCATGTTACATTTTACTCATTGGTATAACATTGGAATGTTTGCCTGAGAAGAATAACACATTACATCTATAGATGCTTTGGACAGATGTATTTTGGGTTTTTTCCAATCAATAATGCTACTAATACCATTTGAAATAATATTGGAATACAATACCACGGCATTGAATAAAATATGTAGTTTAGATTTTGTTTTAAATATTTAGCACAGTAAAGGGAAAGAAAGATTCATCGGGGTGCAGTATTATAGAAATAAGGGGTGAAGTAACAGAATGATTGCCCCTCCAACCAGAACACCAAAGGTTCTATCGGTGTGAAAATTCTGTATGTATTATGCATATTCCAATTTGTCTTTGTTGATAGACGTGTATTCCAGGCTTTCCTCCCAGTATAGATAAAGCGGAGTGTAAAAGATTAAATGAAACAACCCCGAACTAAGCTTAGGACTCTGACATGAATGTACAGGACCATACCCGAGCCAAGGACAAGACAGTAGATGAAGACGGTATGGAGGAGATGGTTTCCAACGGTGCGTGTATCTTGTGATGTGAGATTCACGGGTTTAAGAGGACACGAACATTATGCAAGTTGTTTTATGATACGAAGGTGCAGTCACTCTTACTGGCGTTGGAGGTAGTAAGCATAACTCTAAATCCTGTTCGGTATTATGTGAAAGCACAGTCTTATTTCACTGCATTAAACTCTTCATCCTTTATATAGTTACGTGTCAACCTTGTAAATAGTGTGGCTTTATTATGACGAATTGTCTTCTGGCGTAGTTACTTATGTTACAAGACGCCGACAGATTGTTCCGTTACTATTCACAGGACTAGCTTCAGTTATCTTCAATTCAAACGAGAGATAGGGAGAGAGAGAGAGAGAGCGAGAGAGAGAGAGAGAGAGAGAGAGAGAGAGAGCGAAGAGAGAGATAATCTTTATTTTATCCATTTTATCAATCCGAAAATTCACAAATATTGTAGGGTATATATTATTTATATTAGCATCTTCACTGAGTAGATAATTCGTAATTTCGTACAAAAAATATCAATAGACAAGTTAAATTGGTGTTCGTTTTTTGTTTGTTTTTGTTTTTGCAAATTGTCTGTGTGGTGCCATAGATGATCCTGATATCAATTGTTCTAAGTGTCTGTCATCACCCTAGCATGGAGACAATTTTGACGTTAGAAAAGAATACTCTATTAAATGATCACATAAATAAATACATAACACTGGACGTGATTAGTGTTTCGTTTCTGTTATCTTCACTATAGTTTCATCTTGACTCCACATAGAAGCCTTAGTATAACGTTGTATTTGCTGAAGGATCCCCTATCTGAGAAACGGCCATCTTGAAATCAAGGGTTGCGGTGCTTGGGGCAAAATCTAATTTTAACACGAAATGATGTCTTATCTTCAAACAAACGACAAGGCAAAGCTTGTAGGAACGAAGATAAATTAATCGCTCAACCTGCTTGTAAAAAGGGCCAGTGCTTTAATCCCGGCTTCACCCGAAGGCATCTGGGTAAGGAGACTAACGTACAACAAACACCTCCTCTCATATGAAGCCAATTTCCAATGGGAGCCTCGCGCAGCTCATTAGTGCTAGTAACGTTAGCGCTGGGATACCTTCCCCGGGGCGGTAGTCCCCGTTGGGTGGAGAATAAAAATGTCAACCAAGTCAAGCCCTGAACGATTTGTTGCCACTCTTCGCATAACTGTTACAACTGATCCAAATAACGAGCCGCGTTTCCTTTGCCTCGTTATACGATAACAAGGCGCATGAAGGCGGTGTCGCAACTAAATGTTCAACGTGGGAGACGGTGCAGTCTTTATACAGAATTATACACCGGCAAATGATGTCCTGGTAGCAAGCGCTTGTCTTCCTCTTTATGTCACATGTTGCGGTATTGTGCCCAGACTTACCGAGTTCGTTCCAGTGGTCGACTTGGCGGGTATAAAGTACAACTTTAATTCCGTAACGGAAACCGGGTGGATGTCTGAGCGAAATTCGAAACTCCCTTCTAACACAAAATAACGGGATGGATAAATATCGGGGTTAAAAACTGTGGGTTGGCCGCTTCACTGGGTAAGCTTCCTAAGCATGTGGCATAGAATAATTGCGCTTTACACAATGCTGGTTATAAAGAAAATAACATGACACAATAGCGACTATATTAGAAGATGGAGGTAGAGTGTAGAGCCATAATCATCCAGTTTGTTCCGCTCCATGGTATAGAACAGAGGTAGCAATGACAAAAGTAGGAAAGGATTTATCTTCTCTATTTATATGATAATGAGGCGCTTCAGACGGAATAAGCTCTCGAAAAGACCAACACAAAGCTCAGATTCCTCAAACTGTTTTAACCTTAGACCTATGGTTCAGATGTAAATGGTTCGTGCCTTCCACCCGATTTAAAGCCTATCCTTATGCGTGATAGATACCATACATCACCAAGCATAACACAGAGGTAGCCACAAATGCTATGTCATGTTATTATAGGTTTAGGTACAATTTATTATTTTTAATAGATTATGTCGTCGTGAACAATTACAAGGAACAAGTGAATGTCCATGAATGAAGAATGTAATACTTCACCTGTTTGGGATGATTTATATATAATATTGACATTTGTGGAGGTATTCAAGATTCATTACTTAATAATGTGAAACTTGTTGTTATTTCAGGAAAACATATAAATCCGTTAATACACATACATCATTTATTAGAGAAATAATTATCCTATAATTATTGTATGGTAATGCAATCTCAAGCGATATATACCATTTGAGTGAGACCTGATGACTTTTTATAAGGATGTTCTCCATATAGCCTACTGCCAGTTATTACGTTAAAGTCAACATAAGCTGTACGAGTTAGACTGTGACGTGTTTATTGCATGATTATGATCTTAGCAAAAGTTTTCATGCTAAGGTCTTTCATCGCGTGCACATATTCGCCCTCGGGCTTAAAAGGAATGCCATTTCTGTTGGTGATAAAAAATATATATAATGTCTAGCACATTGCAAATTTTGTATATTCTTATGTGTGCGTGATTTGACAATTTTCCATCTCGTTGCATGTATTATGTTTTATATCGTCCTCAATCATGAGCTATTATCATGTTAATGAGTTAAACCCCAATCGCTCAAATAACTAGAGCGGAAAGGAACATGAGCATTCTATTATGACGTTGTTTTCTAACGATACCTTCAAGTTTCTATTGCTAATGGTGGTTTCTAACACATAAACACATATCCACAGGCCTCGTGCTAAGTTATTTATGGTTGTTGGAGACTGGTACTACTCGAATCAATACCTAACTCGCTTATAAACTTATACACCGTAATTATTAATATACATGTAACTAACAATATATTTGTTCAAAATGCCCAGCATCAATTGCTATATGTAGATACATGTATGTAGAAATCTTTACCTAGATACATGTATGTAGAAATCTTTACGTAGAAATCTGTATGTAGATAAATGTACGTAGAAATCGTATATTGAGTTGGCAGTGATACCATCATACCACTAATAGTTTCTGTATGTGGATACAGCGTTGTGTTAGCAATTATCATTGATTACCATACGGCGGCAGATCGTAAATGGGAGCATACACATTGATAACGTCTTTAAAAAGATGATGATATATGTGTGTGTGTGTGTGTGTGTGTGTGTGTGTGTGTGTGTGTGTGTGTGTGTATGTGTGTGTACGCGCACATGTGTGCGTATATATTCGCTCGTTATGCAGATTAATCCTTATGTTATTAATATATTTCTAAGACTATAACGATTTTCAGTATGTTGTCATCGTTCTATGGACACGCTAGATTATCATATATTCTTTTTTACTAGTATATCATATTATCATATATTCTATATTACTAGCATATCCTATTATCATATATTCTCTATTACTAGTATGTCATATTATCATATATTCTATATGACTAGTATATCATATTATCATATATTCTATATTACTAGTATATCATATTATCATATATTCTCCATTACTAGTATATCATATTAGCATATTTTCTCTATTACTAGTATATCATATTATCATATATTCACTATTACTAGTATATCATATTATCATATATTCTCTATTACTAGTATATCATATTATCATATATTCACTATTACTAGTATATCATATTAGCATATATTCTCTATTACTAGTATATCATATTATCATATATTCTCTATTACTAGTATATCATATTATCATATATTTTCCATTACTAGTATGTCATATTATCATATATTCTATATTACTAGTATATCATATTATCATATATTCTATATTACTAGTATATCATATTATCATATTTTCTCTATTACTAGTATATCATATTATCATATATTCACTATATCATATTATAATATAATCTCTATTACTAGTATATCATATTATCATATATTCTATATTACTAGTATATCAACAAGGCATTTACTGTCCGAAATAACATTTACATTACATTGTTGATGTCATGACAAGACAACAAAACATGTTTTACTATAATATTATGTGATCATCAATTTCATATTTGCTAATGATATATTGATAATAGGATCCTGTCGTTCTTCTCTTCTGTTCCGTTCTGTTCTGTCGGATATCTATCAATGTAGGTGAGACTCCGCCACCAAAATAGACTCCACGGATGCGCTTTCACACCGATGACCTCATCTGCGCATGACAATTGTAATTGTGGTGTTAAACATCCGATGACATCAATTCATGCGTGACCGACCATCGTAATTTTGCTTGTCAGAGATGTCTAATAACTCCATCACGTTCTCTACGTCGGCGTGCTATAATTTCACGGCCAATTTGGAAGAACATGGATTAGACTCTTCCACGTTTGATCACCTGATTCGTCTTTAAATTAATCACATGGAAATCTTTTGTCACAGTCTTGTAGGATTCGTCACTGTCTGAGAACATTATCAAATAACAAAGCCTTGGCCCGGAACTCGTTCTGCCAATGAGAAATTAAAAGACTTTTGGTTGTTTACAACACCTGGGCCCATAGTTGTGTATACACTTCAATTAAACACTGATCGACCCCCAGAGAGATAGAGAGAGAGAGAGAAAGAGGGGGGAGAGAGAGAGAGAGAGAGAGAGAGGGGGGGGAAGATCACCACGTCAACCAACACAAACACCACCATTACATTGTACTAGAAAAAAGTTCTGTTATAAATTTACATTTCTCAAATGTTGAAAATACAAACTGATACTTAAATGGTTCCATGGATTTATTACGTGTTTCGTCATATTATTTGTTTAATTTTCTTTCAGTTTCCTTCGGTGTAAATGCATTACGCACAATATATAAATAGGGCCTACAGAAAACCGTATCCATGACATTGCTCTCAACAATTCATTCTATGATGAAGTCAAACAAATACAGGATGAAGGTAATCCGCTATGATTTTGATGGAATAGGTAATTATGATTCGGAACTGCGGGTTCGTTATTCAACGTGTCGAGTGTTCTGATGTCCACAGAACTGCATACAGAGCTTCCCGTTGTTGTGGTGTGACGCAGTGACGCAACATTTAACACAGGCGATCTATTAAGCTTACCACACGCTGTCCTTCGCCAATCATATGTAATATATTGATATAGATTCTAAAGTTTACTTCCTCAGGCACTGGCCATGTGGAATTCTGTGCACTTTGTACGTATATTTCATTTGAGAAGAAAGTTAAGGAAAATGCATGAACATTGGTGTATGTAGGCCGACATGTATTCCGTTAGAACTGTAAATCAGGAATTTAACGCGAGCAGGATATTAATGCGAACAATGCGACCAGCATATCAGGCCTATGTGACATTTAACTGATATGCTTCATACATTCATTATAGTCATGAAAATAAGCGTCCATGTATTAGACACAAGGCACGACGGAAATACTTCACTGCGCATGGCTGCAGTCACATATTGTCAAAGCTGTTAGTCTACGCTATCTCCGAAAGAGGACATATTGTAACTCATGCAATACTTTTCTAATCACCAATTATGTTAAATTTTAGCATATTCGGACTGGTCATCCATGAAACGACACCCCGTGGATTAATTATCACCGCAGTGTCCTTCATTTTACGGTTTAATTGCTCGTGTCCGTAGATCAATCGGAGCCAATGTCTGACTGGGCCCCGTCTTGGCCATTTTACCGCAGCGCTTAGAAATCACAGCGAGTCTATTTCATCATGAACTTAATCCATTTCGAGTTGAAGTATCTATCAATCATTTGTCAATGCCAGCCGAGCGGACTGGGTTATTAGAATGTCGTGGGGATTCTGACGCCAAATCGCTCGTTGTCTTTTCTTACGAGGATACACGACAATGAACAATTTGTGCTAGGTCCGTACACTTCTCGCGTGACATCCCAGAATAAATCTGAATATATCAGTGTGTTGTATATTTGTTTTAAATTGGTTTGTACCTAAACGATACCTTTTAAGGGGAAATAAATAAATATGTGTAACCCGAGAGCGCCCCGTGGATCGCATCCTCTAAAACTCGGATCGGTGACTCTTTACATACACTGCTGAGAAATACAGCGGAAGACCAGTCACTGAGTCTTTGTGTTGAGGATGGGCTAATCGGAAAGCTCCGTTTTGAAAGAAAAATTACTTTCAATATTCATGGTGGTGCCCTCGTGTTTTAATTGAAGGAACGTCGCTTCTGATCATTAATACCATCGCTACCTATCTATGTTGATTTATTATCCCCTATCTACTTCAGGAACAGCAATTGACAAAATTTACATAATCGCTTTTAATTTCATATTTAGAATTACTAAAGTTGGCCTTACATTTTCAAAATGTCAACAAGATTTATTTTCACTTGGAACGTGTCCATTAGCTGTCCTCTAGACTTCCATGACTCCCAAGTGTCGGCCACGCCTAGAACTTCTTTATAAATATGATGCTGAAAGATTTAGTTATACAATCTTCGTGTATAGTTTGTGTCTGTGGAAAATAGAACAGTCTTGGGTTAAAACCTGTGGTTCACGCGCGTTGTTGTCTGAATAATGTTTGCATATAACTACATGGGTCGACATTGACTTCTGTTGCCTTTGACCACCATTTCAGTCTTAACGTTTGTAGGACTATGGATTATAGCTTGCATTTTGGCTTTGACTTATTGTTTCGAAGCTTTAACAAGCGCGCGAGTACATCATTTCCGGTTTTGACACGATGTCGTTTAACCTAACTACGATAGTCCATATCTGTGAATTATTATCAGACTATGCATGTATGTTGTATACGTTATTTGTGAGGTATTTTCACATATTAAGACTTCTCATACTCCCCGATACTATCTTGTAAAATGTCAGTTACTTCTTCCAGTAGGTTCATCAGACATAGTCACAGAGATACACTCCATAAGAACCTAAATCTTTAGGAAACTTCTGTCTGTCTGTCGTAATCTTAATAATAGGAAGTGCATACTCGAAATTAGAGGAAAGCCTGTGTCCTCGTGAGGCCAGGGCAATGGATGTTCTGTAAAGCGTACCTGTTTATAAATGCGCCTTGTGGATGAGATTATCTAAATATATCGAATGTTTGTATGGATTAATTCAATGCGGACCTTCCGGTCTAGTGTTTTCATAAGACTTACTAGAGGATCAACTGTTTTCATATCTGTTTCTTGTACATTGTTAACTTTCACGAACACTAATAGTATTCCGGTTATAGCGTCTGGATGACCACATATTTAACTCATATTTAAACGAGCTATATATAACTAATGGTTGCCAGTCATTATTTCGTAATTACTGTCAACATGGACACTGGAGTAATGAAGTACCGACAACCTCTGCAAACATTTTCAGGTAGTTCATTGCCAAAAGTTGCTGCATTGACCAAACATCCATGTCAACTTGCACTATTGAATTAGGACGGCCAAGAAGTTGAGTGTCACAGACTTAGTTAGACCACGCAATGACGCCACAGCAAACACAAACACGGCCGCGGGGGCAAGCATATTACATTCGTTAGACTCGATGTTAGGGGAGCGAGGTGTTCTAAATCTATGTACTCGGGCCGCTGTAAATATACCGACCGTCACGTCCGACTGGTAAATTGAGTTTGACCGCCAAGCTGGACCTTGACTTTTTCCCTGCGTGGAGGCCTGTCAGAGAGTGGTGGACTAAATTTACACCAGTCCGGAGTCGAACCTGCTGCTGGCGATTTAAGTCTCATGCCCGACTCTATGTGTGCAAATACTGACACTGCGCGGGATCATGCATGGGGCTCGAACGCAGACCTCCGTCCCTGTCAGAAATACCTGGGGGAGTCAGGGGGCTTGTTGACTGAGGTGGGACCGTGTGGACCTTACGGAGATTTCTGGACTCTAAGCGGTGTTAAAGGCTCTGAACGACTTCGGCAAATTTGATGACTTTGTTGGTCTTCTTCTACAAAATGTTGACGGACGTTTATTTGGTAAAACATGACAAACCTGTAGGGTACACAAGTGCAATCGGTCGTAAACACGTTTGGTTAGTTTGGTTTTCAGCGACACATAGCGTCCAGTGTTAGTTCTGGAGTGGAATATGATGGTATTTGCGGGTTATTAATCCCTTCTCAGATGTCCGTAGACTGTCCGTCAGTTGGCATAGCACCTTTCACAGCAAGTGCCTTGTGTGGACTTCACGTGTGGAAAATCTGAAATAACATTTGTATTGACAAGACATCAGACACGTACCAGGCTGTAAGTGACAAGTGCAAAAGTTCGAACAGTTATTAAGCTACTCTGGCCTTGGTATACTGTGATATATTTCTGGTTCTGACCCGTTGTACTCTTATTGCGTAGGGCCTATGTAATATTCAAAAAGAAACAAGAGCATCAATAATATTAATTTCATTAATTTCAACAGTGAAATCTATATTAGATATAATACAGAATGGTTTCCATGAAACGAAGGTAATGTTTGGTATAGAAATCAAAGAATTCGAGTACTTTCAATTTGACCATTTCGCAGCTGGGAACATGTATGTCTAAAATATGTTAAACGCAGATTCACATGTATTTATAAAATTATTCAAGGTTTATGATGCATTGTCCTGTATGTTGTAAGCAAATGACAATTTCTTTTTTCCTTGAGGTGAAAACATCCTTCTACAGAAAGAATAGCGCTTCAACCAGTCGTCTGCAATTCGTTCTTTGTATATAAAATATGGATGTCAGAATAGAACAGGTCCACAGGTGTTATTTTGATACATGTTGCATGTCTGTTTTTCCCCAAAGAAAACACAGGTTAAATTCGTGTAGCCACCAGCATCTGTCACAGCAATGCCTTACCTGCAGCTTAACGTTGACGACGAGATTCTATAGGTAAATAAATAAAGATCTAAGCCATCTCCCTGTCACCTTTGCACGGAGGGGTGTGCGCATGTTTCCAAACAAAGATCGAAATCTTAGTCAATTGTGTCCAACACATGAGTGACAGCAGCCCTTCAAAGGCCCATGCTTCCTTTTGTGCATGTCATGAAATTCATTTTGTCACAGAAAACTGAGACATAACGTGTGTGGGACCAAGGATTTTCCGGATAAACAGCGCCGGTCGCTTCCGTCAAACGCGTGACCGCAGTGAATATTGCCAAATGGAAACTAATTGGTGAATTATTTGGTTTGACCAGTGTCCGTTTCAAAGCGACACTCTGGCTTTGTCACAGATCGAGAAATCCGGGAAGTCCGAAAGTTATTCGTAAATTGAGTATGACAATACATTTTGGAAGATCGGTACATGGTTTATGCTTTCTCAATCACAAAGCATCACGATAAACCCAGTTTTATTGTCCAACTGCAGAATCTTTATTATATATACATTAGACATATACTCCAACCATACTTAGAATTGAATACTCTAACTGAACGACTAGCATATGTGTAATTCACTCATTGATTGTAACCACAAGATTCAGTCTGATATTTGACTTAATAAAAACCGTTCACTGTCGCCAAATATTTACACACCTAAGCGGCGGTTGCAGTCTTTGAGATCGATGACATTACAACGTGGAATAGTGACGCTATCAATGTCGAAATGGTCAATAACCTCAATGTTCTTTTTGCAATAGATAGCTTTAGTAGATCATGAACATTATCTGGTTTCATATTCAACGTAAATATGTTTAGTGTTATATCATGCATACAAGTATTGAAAGTGTTCACCCGATTCGAAGCATAATTCATTTAGTACATTTAAATAGAAAATTCTATCGAAACGTAGATTTGAAATATGTTCTCAAGTCCTAAACCATGAAAGCGGAGACCAAGAAAGTGATTTGAATTGTTGCAACATAAACGCATATATTAGTACTCATATATGTACTCACAAACACACACACACACACACACACACACACACACACACACACACCACCACCACCACCACCACCACCATCACCACCACCAACAACAATTTTATTTTTTTTAAATATTCACAATTTTCTCCCAAGCCATCTTATTTTCTGTCTACCATTCAGGATACTCTTCACCGATGACCAGTTCACAAGAACATGAAGCCGGAGGTCGTATTGTCCATACCGTCATCATCATACTTGAACATGTCTTATTCAATCCTTATCAAGTCACAGATTGACACAAACCCTTCCTAATTATACAATCTACAGTTAAACTCATCCGATGTTTCCATGGGCGATTTTTCAGCTAAAGTCAGCTGACGTTATTTTGACGCAAAAACCAACTATAACAACAAAGTACTACACACCTAATTATCCTTCTATCCGGGGACATTATATCTGGAGAGCGTATCACATATCAGCATCGGTCCCTGGTACCGAGCGCGCACCTTGTCGCCCGAAGTGGGTAATCGATGGATGTCAATCAGACTAGAGAAATATGAAGATGTCGCGTGCTTGATTCCTAACGGTGTTCTGCATGGCGCTCAATACATCTGGCAAATAAACCCTCAACCGCATTATTATTATGATTTAGTTATAATGATAAAGCACGTGTGTGAAAAACAAAGGAAATAACGCCTTTGCTAACGGCTTGTGCTTTATATATTAGTAGTAGTAGTAGTAGTAGTAGTAGTAGTAGTGCTTTATATATTGATACATACCAATGAATGTTAATATCATCATCAGGATGACGATAATTTGTAGTAGTATTATTGTTATTTGTTTATATTATTATATATTATTACTTCTAGTAGTAGTAGTAGTGGTGGTGGTGGTAGTGGTGGTGATAGTAGTAGTAGTAGTAATAGTAGTGGTGGTGGTGGTAGTAGTAGTAGTAGTAGTAGTGGTGGTGGTGGTGGTGTCGGTAGTAGTAGTAGTAGTAGTAGTGGTGGTGGTGGTAGTAGTAGTATTGGTGGTGGTGGTGGTGGTGGTGATAGTAGTAGTAGTATTAGTGGTGGAGGTGGTGGTGGTAGTAGTAGTAGTAGTGGTAGTAGTAGTAGTGGTGGTAGTAGTAGTAGTAGTGGTGGTGGCGGTGGTGGTGTCAGTAGTAGTAGTAGTAGTAGTAGTAGTAGTGGTGGTGGTGGTGGTGGTAGTAGTACTAGTGGTGGTGGTAGTAGTAGTAGTAGTGGTGGTGGTGGTGGTGATAGTAGTAGTAGTGGTGGTGGTGTTGGTGATAGTA
>JAUTBT010063928.1:0-14437 GCA_032361225.1 Lepetodrilus schrolli
GTTGTCGCATTTATGTCTAAAAGCTTGAGGTCGCATTAAATTAGTGACGCATTAATTTCATGATTTACAGTATATAAATATGCTGCATATCATATGCATTGACCCAAAAGCATTACATTTACAAGTATGGGCTTCATAGAAGTTCTCCAAGTCAACCAGATTGCCTTCTTGATAGATATTTTCAAAACCGTCACAAATAGCAAGGCCTTAAGCCATTACAAACATTTCTGTCTTGCATAGAAGAACATTCCCTTGTTAACTGTTAACCCCCGGGATGGCTAAGAGGCCCCTCAACCATAACACCGCACAGCCAGTTCGCATCCACCACAAACTTGTGACCCCCGCTGGAAATCTTGGATCCCCAATAGAGACAATTTCAAATTCTATTCCTGATGTTATGTGAAGACGCAAACAATTATTGACTTGAAATAATTGGTAAGCCCAAGGTTGCGTGATGGTGGATAGTGACCAATGATGATTTGGAACGGACACGTGATGTGCGGAGCTTGAGTGTCTCTCGCGGACCCTGTGGCAGTCTGGCGCCGGGGGTGAAGACACATCCGAGTTAGGGTGTCTGTTTTATGTAATGACCGTCTGGCACGCAGGGAGGATTCCAAAAGATCATGGTGGCAACAGCATGCAATATGTCAGTCGATGGTGAAGATATTACTAAAGTACATACTCTTGTATACATTTTTGAATATATAACCAATGCTAGGTAGATATTACAATATTCACACTGAGTAGACCACTCATTTCTGTCATTTGTCATTCGTTTTTTTTTTGTATCAAGGTCATTGCCCCAAATAAATGTACATATAATTAATTGATACATCAGTGTATCGGTGTGTAGATATTCTATACACTCGTGGATACAGTGTAAAAAGGTATTCGTGTAGACAAATAAAATGTACAGACATTCAGGTAAAATACTGTTGATCATTAAATATGTCAACAAACCGTGATGGTATGTATGCCTTTACGCTGGCTATACCTAGTAATAAATACGAACTCTAAAAATAGAACTGAGTATAGTACTTGTGTATAGTTGATCATATCCAGTATGTATAATTCGCTCAGAATGTTAATATGCATAGAGTTATGCAGGTATTAGCATGACATGAGCATAGGCTAGACCAACAAAAGTCTCAGAGGGATGAATTTAATCAGTTACCAACACTACCAATGAGCATTACATATACATTATTTCTAAGCACTTGTGCATAATTTCCGGTAAATGAGGAATTTTCAATCCCAATCCTTATGTTTTGTTTCGGATACTCGCTATTATTAGGCCGATATTCATGCCAGGGATCACATCGGTTGGAGGACCTGATATACATGTATACGAAATACGAATGATTTATAGACGGGGGCCAGTGACTGACTAGTTGTGTATTATATCTAGACTTGCTTAACAGTTCACGACGGGTATCTACACCCACTGACAAATATACAGAAAACGTATGGTTTCAACGGAGTTTTCAATTGTTATATTTCAAATGTTTGTTAGCATTTTTTTATAAGTTGTTATATACGCGTATTCGCAACGGTGTCATAGTTCAAGGGACATAGTTTACTAAGGATTCATATCCTTCATGAACAAACCAGAGATCGAAGAAAAGTATTGCACCACAGATATGCTAAAAGAATCATGATCTGAAGGCTAGCAATCATCAAGGTCAAATAGGAGTAGATCGTATAGCAAATTAGCAGTAGTGGGCTATGAGAATTGAATTACCTGATTAGTATGCGATTGCGTAAGGAATGCTATAAAGTAGGTATAGCAGGAGACATAAGTAGGTAGACCTGTTTGTCCAATTCAATACGTACGCGTATGGTGGTGCAGAGATTAATTATAGAAAAGATACGGATTATATGTTGTTAAAAGTATAGATTTAGATGGTGTGCTACCTGATCAAATAAGAATTACTATAGGGTTCAAGGTGCATAATATACGGTGTCTTGCAACTCACTCTTGCATGAGTCACATTTAGATTTTAAAAACCCCACATTTTTCCACCTTGCATATGCTGCCCAAATTACTGTAATTATATTTGCTATGCAAGTAGGTACCCATGCAGTTTTGGATGCAGATTTAAAGTGTTCAATACTAATCCAAATCGTCGCATATGGGTGAAATATTCCATCAGAAATACATCAATCAATCAATATAATCAATATAATCACAATATTGAAATAGTGTGTATGTATAAAGTTAATAATATGTATACCGGTATGCATATTATATTTTGGACTTATGCAAATATTAGTTTCATATAAAAAGTAAGTATATATGCATATGTTATTTTGGATTTCAGTAATGCAAACAAATGTAAAATTCCAGGTATCAGAGAAGTGCATTGAGGGGTGAATGCAATGCAGCAATAGCCATGCAGACTTACCTGCGATGATGGTCAAAGACATAGAACTTGATGGCAGTTGGGCACATTGCTGGAGAAGTTTGCGAAGAGTGGCGAGTCTGCAGGGTTTGGGGTGGGTATTAAACTGGTGTCCGTCTGCGAATCAATAAAGAGGCGCGTCGAGCTCATGCCCAGCCTCCGTGGAAATGACCCACATCCAACAACGAACACCGCCTAAAGGAGGCGGTGATGATTGGCTCATTTGTAGGCCATTCGTAGAATAAAATTAAATCCGCTGCCGGACGTAAGAGTGGATGTCTGCAAGAACTGGAGTCCCGACAGCGTGTGTATCATGCGTAGATACATTGTGGTAATTACCGAAGACATATCAAGGTTAATGCTCTGTATTATCTGATCTAGACGCCTGCATGAAGCAATTGAGCTCAGAATTGGCCTTTTCCTTTTAAGTCCCCCTCAGGTAACCCGACGCCCAGAGATAAATATCGAATTAATTGGGCATATCGATGGAAGTCAGTAGTATTAAAAAGTTTTCGTTGGCGAGCCGTTTGTGTTTAGCATATAAGGATGGGTTGATGTCTGGAACTCGACAAGCAAGGCCGGTGAAGGCACGTCAGGTAGGAGGTAAACAGAGGAAGTCAAGCCGTAAAGGTGATATGTGGGGTATCTTCCTGTAGAAACCCTATACGTCGTGATACAATTGTTAAGTATTTGACATGAGTAATTCTACATTGTTGAAGGCTAAATAAGGCTACGAACCACTAGTTATTGGGGTGATCAGAGTGCTTGAAAAGGACGACATCCAATAAGGCTTTAAACGCCTTAGATTTCACGACATATCTAGCAGTCAACACCTAAACGTGGGTATGCACGTATTGATGCAATAAGGGTATGGCAAGCAAATGAACAAAGCTGATGAACAAAGCCATAGGTGTACTGAGACATTTGTTATACGGTGTACTGAGACATTTGTTATACGGTGTACTGGAGACATTTGTTATACGGTGTACTGAGACATTTGGTATACGGTGTACTGAGACATTTGTTATACGGAGACATTTGTTATACGGTGTACTGAGACATTTGGTATACGGTGTACTGAGACATTTGTTATACGGTGATCAGTAATTACACGGGGCCCGTTGCACAAAACAGTTGTAGCTACAATTGATGGCATGTAAAAATTTCGTGACCCGCTACAAGTGTAAGTCCATTGCATGAATCAGTTTCATCGCTACAATACTTGAGAATGTGGTTAGCTAAAACTATTGGAGCTATAACAGTTGATCATGCAACCAGACTTACATTTGTAGCAGGTCCGAACATTTTCTTAAAATCAATTGTAGCTACAACTGATCTGTGCAGCGGGCCCCTGGTGATGATAGAGCATGCATTACACGCATTATTAAATTAATCTATTCAATTTAACATTGTTCTTGCTGGTGGCAACTGGAGATACCCTAGCCTTGGCAGCGATTTTGATAAACCCAGCTTGGAGAGGAACGCAAGAGACTTGACTTTGAAATATGTTAACAGTAAAAATTCATAACACATTTGAAATGGAAATCCAATAAATTAATTATAAGTCAGAAATAGTAAAGTAAGTTGGAATATAAGGCGGTTAACATTGTGATTTTTAAATAGTTTGGACTTCATATTTGAAGATATATATGCTCAACGCTTGTGAAGTAGTACGAGAATGTACATGCATTAATGAAGAGCATTCCTTTCCACTGTATAATACATTTCCAAATAGCTTTCTTGATCGACATAAATTACCTCCGTTAATTATTAGTTAGCTTGCATCGTCTTCTCTGCAGACGCCTCCTCGTTAACGAATTAACAACCACGCTTCCAATACGGAGAGTATGAAGACATCAAAGGAACACCACTGGCTGAGACAAAGGTATAAGCGAACACTACCGCGCAAAGTAAGAAGGTTGTCATTTAACGCTATGGGGAACTTGGCAAGATTATACATTCGCGTCATTTTAACAGTTGGTGATCGCAGCTCGTGCTGAAGATGCGTGGCGACGTCGCCTACGAACGATGTCAGAAACACGTGTTGGTCAAAAGTACAAAAATACATACTCGGGATAATCAGTTCGCACCAGGGTTCCCTCAGATAGGATAATGAGCTTATCTTAGTACCGGTAATAAACTTCATAAGTCTAGCACAGAGGGGAATCCTAGAGGTTGATGGTCTAAAACAGAAGCTGGCTTTCGCCGAATAGCCTTGTAATGTTGGATCAATGTAATACTTCATTATGCCAATAATATAAAGAGAATTGAAAATAAATTTTAATCAAAGGTATTTGCTACTCGGCTACGGAAAATTATCGATTCTAATTAATTGTGACCGGAAGTTATAAAAACAACATATGCGGAAGTCAGTTAATGTGGGGTTTTTTCTACATAGGCTGTACATTATAACTGAATTTTCATTAAAATAGTTAGTATTGCAAGGTACTTATAGTTATAATTTATATATCCTTTGTCATGTCCGTTATACATGGATTACAGGTGGTTGCCTATTGTTATACTAAGCATATTGTAATAGCAAAGCTAACAACACTAAATATATTATAGATATCTTTAAACTTATTCATATTGTCCTTTAATATTTAAGTAATGTCAATTAGTGCTTTGTATAATAGTGTACACTACTTGTTTATTCGTTTTAGTGCTTAAAGCAACTCTCTCTCTCTCTCTCTCTCTCTCTCTCTCTCTCTCTCTCTACGAGACCAGAACCTAATAATATTAGTAAGAATATATCTTCTAAATAGCGCATATAAAGTGACAGACAGACAGTATAACGCCGACCTACTCTATTTTATAGGCGGAAATATAATTAAACGTAACTACCTAATTTTTACATCAAATATGAAATAAGACAGATGCACAATTTACTTGCTTCTAAGCGTATGCATGTAAATATATCATACGTATATTCAACGTTGTGTGCGACATTAACCCAGCGTTGGTTCAGACGAGATCGTGCTCGCAAACATGACTGAAGCCCAGTGTGCGTCAATTATGATAAGGAATATCAGAGCAATGAACATTAAAGTGTATTCCTCCGATTCCAGATCTACTAGTATGCGACTTTCAACCCGAGAACGGGATGTAGAGTATCTATCTCTGTACATGTCGGCATTTTCCTTAATGCTAGGAACTCCAGTTTCCGTTATTGGTCACCTTTCAAAATCTTGGAATTTTCCAATATTAACCACATAAACACGCAAGCATTACCCAAATCATCCTCTACTTCACAGGTTGATCCATTCATTTTTAATTAAGGTACTGAAATTCTACAAGCTGTTGGTAACGGATGAACTGAAACTGAACACTCGAGTTATTTCCCCTTTGAACCGTAATCGCTTGACCTTGATGCATTTGCGATAGTCATGGTTGGGGCTACCGATGGAATTGCAGCTATTTTGAAATGTAATAATTAAAACTCTATGCATTTTATGCTCATATTTCATTCATATTGTCTAATATGTGTATAATAACATATTTGGAATTCGAGACCTCTCGCCCGTTTCTGTAATTTACATTTGTTGTAGAAGTCCCTAATATTTAAAAGATGGAAACCTTGTATCTAGATCCGAACAATTATTGGAACAGTTCCAAATGACAAAAAACTAAAACCACACACAACAACTGTTCTACTTCCCTCCAGGAAATGTAAACTTAAATTAATAACATTTCTCTCGAATATTAGTCCAGCCAAGAAATCATGAATTGTTATTACGAGAAAGCAAACCGTTGACAAGAGCATAGAACCAAACACACAGTAGGTATTCTGATATGTTGGTATGACTCACCGACGGGCAGGACATGACCGCAGAACGATATACATTTGGGAACCTAAGGATTGCTGCATATTGTGTAGATTATTATAGAAGCTGTTGTAATATTGATGTGACTACGAGACTGTGTCAAGCATAGCTACGTCTCTTCATAGGTCGTGCCAGTCTGACAGTCGGTTATTGAACCAAGATGGTTCGCTGTTCGTGATGGCATTAATTCAACTAGTATTCAAAGTGTATTCATACATGTAGTTTTCGTTGTCGACAGCTTTATAAATTTGCAAGAAATATTTTAGTAAGACATTGTTCATAGTGATGACGAGCTTGTAATGCTAAAATGGCAGAGGATCCTGTCATGACGTAATCTTATCTACTAAGAGACTGTATATATGGACCCGCTTCCACAAGATTATCGTAGCGCTACGATAGTCATTAACTCCGTGTGCCTTTACTTTTGTTAGTCTATGGGAATATCGATTAGCTAGACCTATGTTTTCTTTTAATAAAACTGATGTAGGAAATTTTAATCTAAATGTACCACAGGTCATCGTGACCTTTCAAAGTCATCAATGACTTAAATGGGATTTATTTTATCTGTATTGTCCCAATCATAATCAATCATGTTCTATCGAGTTGACCTCTCGACATTACGTTGATTACACTTGCAATCCAAAGGTTACGAGAGCTTGAAACACCGCATATACATACGAATGTTGGTGAATGCATACGATGCAAATACGGATTGGGTGATATACATATAGCTATGGAAGAGGGAACGTAGTAAATTATATGAAACGTATTCTTTTAAGTCCCGAATATATATTCGGGTATGACAACGGTGGGAGGAGACTCCGTAGTAACCATGATCCATCTGATCCACGGCAGGTACAAATGAAGCGAAGAATAATATACCCGGGTCCCGTTCCACAGAATGATCGTAGCGCTACGAGAGTCGTAACTCTATATTAACATGTAGGAGTTACGACTCCCGTGGCGGTACGATTATTCTGTAGAACAGGATCTTGGCTGTACCGGTAGTTTGCAAATATATGCAGTGTCTATGAAAAATAGTGATTCTCATGTGGTATTATATGATTCTAGTAAACACATAATGCATGTATCACACTACGTACGATGTACATGGTGCCAGTGAAGCGCAGTTGCCCTTCGAATGTATATCACGTGACCACTAGCAAAACTAGATCTTTATCAAACTATTTTCAAAGTATATTACCCGCCGGAGATGTATTCCGCGACAAAAGTTCGGTTGCAGCAGTACATGAATCGATTTCCCCATTACCAGCCAACATTACTAGACGTAAACACAAACATCGGCTCATATATCTGAGTTATGTCTGTCTAATTAGCCACGTTATTATACCAAACGTTTGTATTGGCTGAAAACTAGAGCAGGAGTGCGGGATAACCCAATTACTCCTGTAGTCTGCATTACTCGCCGTCTCGTAGTACAACGATGTTTACAATTAAGTAACTGCAGCTAACCTTCTCCCGTCTAGTGCGAGATTGAATACCTGCCGCCGCTGGAAAATAAACATGAATCGGGACACCCCCCCCCCCCCCCTTCAGATGAGGACTGGATAAGTGTGTAAAGCATTAGTGCGGATATCTGTGTATACTATTTGTATATTATAAAAGCTACACTCTGTGAATACAGACTTGATGTTCATCTATGTTATAACATACAGAGCTTCGCCATGTAATGCCATGATCCACCTAGGCATTGAATTTCAGTTTGATTCGTGGTACGAAGGAGATGGATTAAATTTGTGCAATCCGTGCATACTTTTAGTTGTATTCAGATTATTTCACTGGGGCGGGTGTTAGAGAAATAGTATAACGTTAGAATTCGGAGCCAAAGACCCCAGGAGCCAGACATCAGTGTTCCGATGTGATCATAGGATGCTCTGGCATGCAGTTATCATCTTTATTCCGTCAGTACCAGCCGGTGCTCGCAGGTTTACTGCAACATTCAGTGCTACGGATGTTGCAGGTTTCTTCCTGCCATAAAATGACAACCGAAATATAAGTGACGGAATTTGAAAGCGACTCTAAAACCCAATTTAAACCCAAACAAAAAATAGTGCATACTCTCCATATAGACACATACAACGGATATGATACAGATATATGTGTACGGCTATCTGCATACAGATCCGGGCACCTTTTCATGATCGTGTAGCACTCGTGTTCACTACAAAACAATTACCGTCTTGAAAGTCGTCTCGATTGCTAGATAATACGAGACTACTTAGGAGAGTTATGGTCTCGTAGGTACGAAACCTTCATGAAATGATACCCTGAAGTATACATACAGACCTGATACGTGTAATTGATGTATTGACTTTTCATATTCTGCCTTGTGAGTCATGTGACAATTATCCTTGCTAGAGTTGTACATATGTATCCAGACACGATGTCTGTGGTTGAGTCATACGTAAATTGCTTCAATGCTAATAGTTTATCATCATTACGACATTCAACTTGGAAAGTGCCTTTACTTTTGTCAGTCTGTGGGAATAGACTAGCTAGACCTATTTTTTCTTTCATTAATAAAAATGATGTAGGCAAATGTACTACATGTCATCATGACCTTTCAAGGTTATCAATGACTTAAATGTGATTTGTTTTTCCGTACTGTCCCAATCATAATCAATCATGTTCTATCAAATAATGTGCGTGCTATCATGCACCAATGTATTACTCCTGTATACATGCCCACATCGTACACATAGATAAAATAGCACATATCAGTACATAGAAAAGCCACCCAGCATGCTACAAGAGAAACATAAATGAGCTCAATATCATTGGAGGAATATTACGCGAAATATATAGATTTGCAGGTTAGCGTGAAATTGGAAAACGTGTGCGGGATTCACCTCAGTCATGCCAACCCAGCATGGGTAGATTTCCCGTCGTAATCCGGGACCGAGTTTCTAGACCATTGCTTCTATAGATACGCATTGCGATCTTGCTAAATGAATTACATATATCCCCAGCGAAGCTTGATGAGAAATCGAGTTATTGGTTGCCTTGTTTTTGGTCAACAGCCACTGGGACGTTTGAGCTTCAGAGAGTTGTAACCAACTATGGATCCCCTGTACAAAACTACGTAACTGTTAGGTAACCTTAGCTGGAACCTTAGCCATAGACACCATTGCTAAGGTTGGAGTCGTGGTTGCCTTGGACTTACGCCGTGTTGTACAGGAGTGCCCTGTAAAGTAATCTCAGTGATACTGAACGACTCAAATATGTCTAGGAACCACCACAAGATCACCCTGCACTTCATAGGCCTAACTAACCCCGATCATGACTTTCTCTGCGAAATAAAACTAATTATTCGAGTACGATGATTGTTGTCTAGCCTCGCGAACAACGTGACAAGGTACCGGCGTTGGAAGATTATAGGCGATTTCTTCAAGATGCATTTATTTTTCTGTTATAACGTAGTAGACTTTCACTTTAACAGTTCATGCCGGTGCTGTCGAGGCTTTTCAAACGCAAATCATGATTAAACTGCATGTTCGTGCATGATGCCCCGAGAGGAACTCGTGTTCTCACTAGAGGGGTTCTTCTGGAAGACGAGCCCGGACTATAGCAATTGGATTGCGGTTTAGGCGGCATGCTGTTGTGGCCACAGGCGATGAGAAAGCATGCGTTTGAGTTCGTAAAGGAATTAGTGAAAACATTTGATGTCGGACATAAGTATTAATGCGGTTTTTGAGATTAGACCAGCAACATCCATTCTGCAGAAAGATTTCAGTACAAATTAAAACTAATTTGATGATTTATATCGTTTTTGAAAGTTGATTGTAAAACGTTAGTGTTTAGGAGAGCACTGATTTGCATGTTGGGTTTTTATTGCATCGGTTTAATGTTTAGGATAACTCTGGTTTATTGTTTTGGACAGCAGTTGTTTAGTGCTTAGGACAATACTGATTTAGTGTTTAGGGCAACAATGATTTAGTTTTTAGGACAACACTAGTTTCGTGTTTAGGACAATACTGGTTTCGTGTTTAGGACAGCAGTAGTTGAGTAGTTAAGACAAACATTTATCAGATAGTATCTTGTATTATTGTGTTGATAGCCTACCATAGTGCACCCAAATGCAGCAAGGAACAATGAAAATGTGTTGACCTTCACGTCATTTAAACAAATGTTAGCAAATTGTATATAATATTCAGATCATTATTCAATTTCGTCATAAGTATATATCGTAGAAAATACTACATTGTTTCGGGTGGCAGTCCAAATTTGAGGAAGGGGTGTGTAGACTATGGAACTTCGATAGAACTTGACAGTTCGTGTAATCTTACAATAGATGTATACAATCACAGGGACAGTGTAATTACATATAAATAGAGATTATTAACCGAATGTCTTTAGATATCGTCGATATCCTGCACTTAGGGATACTCTTACACGAGCTTCAGCGAGTCTATTACACAGAGAGTATCCCTAAATGTAGGATATCGACGTTATCTAAAGACACGAGTTTAATAATCTCTTTATCATTAAATTTTAATGTCAAGCTAAAATACATGCAGGTCAGTAAATTGTAAATCGCTTCAAAGGAAAATAACAACTTCAAAAACAATTGTGAATATATTAAATCTAATCGATTAGCACATATTCTCCAATCATAATTGTCATCTTGTTTACAATTTCCATACAGTAACATTTATAAATAGCAGTATGACGTCACATGAAAATGTCGTCATGTGAAATTAGCTCCCTAATTTGCATAGTTATTAGTCGGGCAAAGTAGCATGATACACGAAATATCTGTATACGTCCTTGTTCTCGTAAACTTATTTGAATTGCATTCTTATTACTGGTTATTTCAAGGTATATTGGTAACATTTAAATAAATACTATATTGTTTTATATGTATGTACATACTATTTGGCAAAATTCAACATATTATTTCGAAACAAATGGCAAAAACAGTGTAAATACTGTCCATATTCAACTTTGCATTAGATGATAATACGTATTATTTAAATAAGATTCAACATGATCTTTTATAGACTCGTATGGTATGATGATAGGTGCGGTATCAAAGAATATTTCTACTCCGCAAGTGACCCATTATGTAACAATTAAACAATAACGCTGTAATGACACACGAAGAAAGTATTACCACTTAATATACATGTACGTAGTATACGTCTATTTGTTTACGAGAGTCTCGCACTTTTAGAAAAAGTATGTTGTTGAGAAATACATAAAATGAATAACGCTCGCGATAAATTATAACACTGTTTGTACTGTCTTCTCAGAATGTGATGAATTAACTCGTCCGTATTCAGCAATTAATTCATTTGACATGTATTTGACTGTATTTGGCATGCATACTTGTACATGTAGATGAAAGGTGTATATATCACATCGTGCTTACGTCAGTGGCAATTGTAGTTACCACGTGTTTAAACAAAGAGCACACTGACACCATCATTAATTAGTGTTACTTATAAATGTACGTATGTGTTTCTTTTGTAAATTATTTTGGTGTGCAAATTAAAAATAGAAAACAATCGGGGCTTACCTGTGATTATTGCTGAGAAACGTGCAGTATTCAAACCTTTTGACAATTATTAGTATACACGATGTGTTTCTTCGACTTGAGGACAAACATTCACGTAATTAACCGATATACCGAAAGTGGCGGCAAAGTTGCTAACGATGAGCGGCTAATCTTGTCCTTGAGTTACTCCCCTTTAAAGAACAGACCACCCTTCGCGTCTAGAACCCAGGGTAAGCCAAGCACGGGGACAGTCATCCCCACGGTCTCGAGAATAACCGACGCAAAGGATTAACACTGGAGAGTATCCAACAATGGCGGGATTTCATTTCGATAAGTCCCTCAAAGAATGTTTTATCAAACGCCAACAGCCTATCTTGGGGACAGTGATAACCCCATACACTCAGCATACCTTTGAAGTTAAAATAGGTACAGGCGACCACATACATACAACACGGGATACACATGCAGCCCTCTGTCCAAGTGTTACGATGCTTATGTAATATAACCTTGGAGAAATAATTAAATTGATAGATGGTAATAATGTGGTGTATTTAATCAGGCACGTACAACTAAAGCAACACGCTGTGGACCTACGGGTAAGGTGCTGAGACTCGGGAGTCTTATTGAGGTGTTACACAAAGCAGACTCTGTGTCGGGAACAGTTACACACTGTTTGTCAATGGGAGTGGGTTACCTGGAGAGGTAGAGAGAGGGGGAGAGAGAGGGAGGGAGAGAGAAAGAGAGAGAGAGAGAGTTGCTTGAAGCACTAAAACGAATAAACAAGTAGTGTACACTATTATACAATGGCATTACTAAACGTTGGATCAAAGAGAGGGAGAGAGAGATACAGAGAGAGGGGGGCAGACAGATACAGAGCGAGAGAGAGATACCGAGAATGAAACAGAAAGAGCTAGGAGAGAGCGGAGTATGAGAGTGGAAAGAATGAGAAGGATGGGAATGATAAAGAAAGAAAGAAACACCTACATGTACATGTTGGAAATTGGACATAGAAAGATCCACAGCGGACAGCAAGCTGATGAAAGAGCACATTTGATAATGCAATAATAAGGGAAACCCAGACACTGACACACACACACACACACACACACACGCACGCACGCACACACACACAAACAAACACACACACACGTACATACACAGATGACATGCAGACAGCAAAAGAAATGATGTGAGAACAAAATATACATGAAATGCGTTATAATTAAATCGTATTATAACAAGGACCATTAAGAAATGTTTCCTATTTCATTACTATAATTAAAATACTAAGCAAGATGTTACAGAGATCCATTTATGTCTTCATTTGTTTGGTATACATGGCTAACACGTTTCCAATATCCCAAGGCATGTTAACATAACCAAATGTTGTATGTGCATAACAATGCCATCGACAACCTATTGAGCTCGTATGCCTCTATGCACTCATACACTCTACAGAAATAGGTATATCTAACTCTCTGCTATCCAGTACAACGATGAGTATCAGATATAGAAACATGTGCTTGTACTTCATCCGTGATAGCAACGATGGTATTGATAGGACGGTAGACCTTTAACAACACGCGTACAACCGGTTCCGCTCGTCATTCAATGATCGCTCAACTCGCTATTTCTGTGTAGTAATACAAACATGTGTTTTCCGTGTATCGTGAAACCTGCTTTAATTGTGTGCGGTGATATTCTGGGGGTACAAACATGGGTAGAATCAAACACTGTTAAGGAGATTACGCTGAAGACAGTGTTTACGCGATGAGTCAGTTGTCGTAAGTTGTATAGTCTGTGTCGGAGATAACCACGCATATCCTGACAATGTATTCGCATTGTTTTCCGTTAAACATCTTAAAGAAAATTATTTGATTGGTGTATATCTGACATTAACCTTCTCCTTGCTGGGGGCAACGGGAGATGCCGTGTTGATCAGTATGGCTAATCCGGGAAGGAACAAAATAATTTAATTTTATTTTATGACACAAGGTCAATGTGATGCCAATAAGTTTCTAACAAGATAAATCTTAAGGCTTGTGGGATAAATTCACTGGACGTATACAACCACATATATCCATTGTGATACTGCTATATAGTGTTGGTATAGTATCAGACAGACAGGCAGTTTATTCTCCAAAAACAACTAACGGTGATACAAGAGATAGATAAATATACATTCAGTTAAGCATTTGATCAAGATGAACAATGCCTTACGTATACTTATTAAATGTTAAGTAATATAGTTAGACTAATATTTCAGTAATAAATTATGTAGTTGGACTAAACTTTGATAAACATTTTAACTGATTCACCTTTTTGGAATTCATCAAAAGTTTAATTTTTCCGAGTTTCGGCCATGTATAATAATGTTTAGGAATACAAGAAAACGTTGAGTGCTTAGGGCTTGGCATCGAAAGAGATAATGGAATTCATCTTCAATTTGAGTAGAATTACACAATTTAGATGTTCTGTTATCCATGAGTATGTTTTGCCATCTTCCATTTTCGATCGGAAGAATCTGATTTGACGTTCTTAATTAAAGAATTGGGTAATAGATTGATTTAGGGAGAAGTAAATAGTTTTTAAAAGATGGCATTTGTCTAAAACGTCTGTGTGTGTGTGTGTTTGTGTGTGTGTGTGTGTGTGTGTGTGTGTGTGTGTGTGTGTGTGTGTGTGTGTGTGTGTGT
>JAUTBT010063939.1:0-2500 GCA_032361225.1 Lepetodrilus schrolli
GAAACCCGCAACATCCGTAGCGCTGAATGTTGCAGTAAACCTGCGAGCACCGGCTGGTACTGACAAAACCAAGGATGGTAAATGCATTGCCACTCTACAGACATTGCATCCTATCAATATCGCGTCGGAATGGTAACTTTCGCGAACATTGATGCCGGGCCCCCGTGGCGGGATTTGAACCGGGAACCTTTGGCTTCGAAGTCCAACTGTTCTACCACTGCGCTAGCACCCGCCCCTCGCTACTAGTAACGTATGAAAGATCGCTGAATCCGGGAGATGAATATAGTCATATAATAATAATAATAATAATAATAATAATAATAATAATAATCTGAATAATAACATTATGAATAATAGTATGAATAATATGAATATGAATAATATGAATATGAATAAATAGTATAAATATGAATGCACGTATGGTGCCAAATCCATATTCTAGCATGTGCTCAAATAGCTGGTGTTCTGTAGCTAAAATGTGCCCCGTTTGCTATCTATTATGGCACCCTTTAGTGCTCAAGGCGCTTATATCGTTGTTTCCCATGTTTCAGGCTATCAATCTGGGCATCCATCCCCTCTACTTCATGATTCCGTGTGCTCTGGCGGCCTCGCTGGCGTTCCTGCTGCCAGTCGCGACACCTCCCAACGCTATCGTGTTCGCTTCCGGTTACCTCACAGTCAAAGATATGGTCAGTCAATGAGTGGGCATAAGTAGCCTACAAATGATGCACGTTGTAATAATTGCCCAGAACAGTACGCCTATATGTACACGACCACTATACGTTTGGAATGAGAGAGTGTAAATGAAGGAATTCACAATCAGGCCCTTTAGAAGGGGATCGGTGTAGTTTAATGTTCGCTTTTGATATCTGAGTGCCTGAAACACCTGCTAACTTGATCAGGCCCCTAAATTACAAACTTTTTATGAGTACGATTTCATGCTCAACTCAAAGTTTTGTTCACAAATCCCCATATAAAATTTGATCTTGAGCATGAAATCGTAGGCCTACACAAAGGGTATCGTAATCTCGGGACCAGGTAGCAAGCGGTGTTCATTGTTTCTGTTTTCCCTCTTCGGGGCATTCGCAATTGAACTAATACAGTTCATATGTCGTATACTATGCATGCCATGTGCACTGTTGTTTAAAGGCATACAATCACTGGTTTGTTTCATGGTCAAACGTATTTTTATATGAAAGTATGTACATTTGATGTGTCTACACAAGTGTATTGGGTATCCAGAACATTTTCCGCATATCCAACTGGTTTTCAATATTTTCATATTGTTAATTATTTATAGTATACATAGTTTTATTGGTACCAGTGGTCGTGAAGGGTTATTTTGACCATGTTCAATTATTAGAGTTATCCCCCTTGGTCTATTAGACTATAGAAAATTGAGATATTACAGCACATTACCAACTAATTATTCGGGTTTTACCAGAAATATTAACTGCAATGGAATGTTGCCTATCCTACAGCTGTGAAAGGAAATTTGGAGGTACAAAGGCGATTATAAGTATACTAAGTACATGTACTATGCATTTTTAACTCCAATTCGGTCCAAAACGACAACTTAATCTGTGATTGTATGCCTTTAAGCATTGTCTATCTGAAATCTTTTGGTTAGTCTGTTGCCCTTGCATACACGAAGGCAAACATTGATCCCAGTTTCTGGCTATATTGATAAAAATAGACGAATGTAGTGTAGGGCCTACAGAATACGCTGTGGTCATGTTAGCCTTAAAGGAAATATGTCATGAATATATTGAGAACTTCACTGGAAATTCTGAAAGTGTCATTGAATCGATCAATCGGTTCACCTCGGACTATTCCCACTTCGCTCCAGGACTGAGAGTCAGTTCCGTAGGTTAGCCCAGTGTGAATCGATGTCATTTGCACATAGCAATAGCAATTTATTTTGGTTACCGTGCAGGTATATGTATATACGTACACTAGTATGTCGCAAGGCCTATATAGTATGTCATTTTAATTATCGTTGTGTGTCGTAAAATATATAATGTTTCACAGTGTCACAAAGGCTTTAAGTCTTCCCATACACTGGATGGATTAGGCCTTCTTTAGAAAAAGCGGTTGTGTCGTATAACTGTATCATAACTGTTTATTTGGTTACAGGTGATCGCCGGATCAGTCATCAACGTTCTTTCATTGGTGGTTGTGAGTATAGCCCTTAATACGTGGGTCGTACCATTCTACAACCTTCGCGTGCTGCCAGATGTCTTCCTGCGCAACAGTACCACCACTACCACCCTGGCACCCCTCGTGTCCACGGTGGTACCGCTCAACTATACTGGTTAATAATGGCAAGACCCGTTTGTCAAGAGGATATATACCATCATACAAGAATCCACTGGACCCTAGAAATAAATCGATTAACAAAAAGATTAACGAACATGTTTGTTAACAATAGGCGACAGTGTAATTGTAGGTTGACTCTCTTGACAGTTCTTTGATGTAATATGACAGTAATACTTATGAA
>JAUTBT010063939.1:7500-14437 GCA_032361225.1 Lepetodrilus schrolli
TCTTCTCCCTATCTTTCTCTTCCCGCTGTTCGGCATCATGTCTGCCAAGGAAACAAGCACCAGCTACGCCAAGGTGAGGAAGACGTGATATAATCATGTATTTGTTTCAACATTGGCAATTCATTGATGACGATGACTATAACGACGACGACTACGAAGACGATGTTGGCGCTCACCATGATGATGATGATGACGAGTACGACTACAACGACAACGACCGCGATGGTGATGATGAAGACGACGATGACGAAGACCACGCTGATGTTGTTGTTGATGATGAGGAGGAGGAGCAGGAGGCGGTGACGATCACGAAAACGATCATGGTGATGACGACGATGATAGCGAAGAAAGAAAATCGATGATGATGTTAATTATTGTTGCAGGACACAAGCTTCATTACATTTTGTTGATATTATTCCAGTTGTCATTGTGATGATGGTGATGATGATGATGATGATGATGATGTTGTTGTTGATGATGATGATGTTGATGATGACAGGACACTCTGATGCTGTTCCTGGGCAGTCTGATTGTAGCTGCGGCAGTTGAACGCTGGGACCTGCACAAGCGTCTGGCGCTTAGGACTCTCTCCCTGGTCGGACCACAGCCTCAGTGGTCAGTTTAACTACCCCCTCTAACTACATCGTGATACTCTGTACACCATTCTGTTCGTGACATTGTCAAGCTTGTCAACTGTTGCCCTGTCTTCAGGCTGATGTTCGGGATCATGATGCCATGCTGGTTCCTCTCCATGTGGATGAGCAACACCGCCACCGCCGCCATGATGATGCCCATAGTCAACGCCATCTTGGGGCAGATTAAACTCACCAGACAGAAAGGTAAGCAGGTCCTACGTTCATTGTTGCATTGCCTCAGCACTACATTGAAATACTAGTATATTTTAATATCTTGTAATATCTTGAAATGTCTTATCATGACAGAATTTTGATCGATCTTTTGTATCAAAAATAAATATTGAGTAAAGCAAATACATGTTCATTTGTAGTTTGTACATGTAATCATCAATATTCAAATCAACATATGCACGACCTTGAACAGTCAAATGAACCCATATAAAAAAAAAATTTTTTTATTAAATTATATTATTTCGATAGATGCAGAATATATTCCGATGGAAAACAAAATCCCGTTAAACGAGAAGACTACAGAAGCTGACATCGATGTTGTTGAAAAGGGCTCCCTCTTGAGGTAAAACGGAACACATCGTATGCTACAGTCAAATGTCACTACAATTCATAAATTAACAGTCGCGAGTATGTTCATCTGACGTGTAAAGAATCTAAAAGCAGTTGGTTATCGTTCCTTTGCTGTGTTTGCCTCTACCAAATGGAACGCTCTCCCTATTTCAATTAGACTTCTAACCACTCTATTATTTTCAATACCAATCTTAAAACTCATATTTGTCGACGTTCTTATCTGGATTGAATGGTTCCTCCCCATTTGTATTCCTGCCAGTTTGTATTTGTAAGCTCTATGATGTGTGGAGTTGGCGCTCTATAAATATTCTTATTCTTATTGGTGGTAGTAGTAGTAGTATTAGTATTAGTATCAGTATCTATTGTGCTCATAGCGAGAAGTTTGAACAACCTGATCATGAGGACGAGGAATACAATCGCCTGGCCAAGTCCTTTAGTCTGTGTGTTGCTTTCTCTGCCAACGTTGGAGGAATGGCCACGTTGACTGGAACCCCGCCAAATATCATCTTCAAAGGTCAAGCCGACATGTAAGTGTCATGTTCTCGTCTCCTTAAGTATCGTTTCATTCGTTGAGCACCCATAAAGCAAGCTTAGAGTTACATAAAATGTCGGTTTTCTAGCTAAACAAAGTTTCTGCATAGCAATCTAATAATATATCTTGTTTCGCTCTTTGAATATATTTTGTCATTCTTTTGCAAAACTGAGCGATGTCCAAATGTCAAAGCGTCAGTTTCGCATCTGATTTTAATTAGATTGGCTGCATATATTTGTATCCGCCAAATTACTTCCCATTATTTTCTTGTTTTCCAATTATATGCCACATGTTAATTGTATGTTCTTTTAGTGCTTGGGTATGCGTAAAGTTATAAACGGTTAACAAGGATAGACAGTTGAATGAACTGCCACAAGATGAATTCCATCAAAGCAGAACTGCTGAGTTGTTATTTTCCAAATTTGCAAGACAGAATCCTGAACTTCCATATTCCTAAAAGTTGATAGCTGTATCATTATATGAACGCTATGTGAAGAAACACTTAACATAACAATTTTGATCAATGTCATACAAAATTTCGGGATACCCGATGAAAAAAAACACCCGCGGAAGTGGCTCCCATACAAGCAAATGATACCTTACACTTTGACTACATGATAACGTCATACTAGATGCTAACGTCATACTACATGATAACGTCATACTACATGCTAACGTCATACTACATGCTAACGTCATACTACATGATAACGTCATACTACATGTTAACGTCATACTACATGATAACGTTATAACTACATGATAACGTCATAACTACATGATAACGTCATACTAAATGCTAACGTCATACTACATGATAACGTCATACTACATGCTAACGTCATACTACATGATAACGTCATAACTACATGATAACGTCATAACTTCATGATAAATTCATACTACATGATAACGTCATAACTACATGATAACGTCATACTACATGCTAACGTCATACTACATGATAACGTCATGCTACATGATAACGGCATACTACATGATAACGTCATAACTACATGATAACGTCATGCTACATGATAACGGCATACTACATGCTAACGTCATACTACATGATAACGTCATGCTACATGATAACGGCATACTACATGATAACGTAATTTCCATAACATATTTTATCAAAAATTCAAACAGTAGATTGTCACCCGTACCATATACCAAGCAGTTTGATCATTTCTCACTTTAACACACCGGTCTTGCAGAATCTCCTTGCCATGAAATTTAAGGGTTTTAAGGGATTCAATTTAAGGTTATTGTGCTTGCTTTTCATGACTTTCCTTGGGCACATTTCTGACTCATACATCTAGCTATACCAGCTACTGGAATATCAATAATATCATGTAAATTACTCCACACTGTACTACGTGCACAAAGCATGTATAGATCCTTATACTAGACTAGAGTGGAGAGCAAACACGCTGCGCTCAGTCCTGTTTATTCAAGGAAACTTATAAGCTATGACATAAGATATCCTGCCTCCCCTGTACATATTTACCTGTATGACGAAACTACCAATTTGCCCTTGTCAACAACGTTGGGGGTATTTGTTAATTTTTTTAATGGATTTTTACGTGACTGGAATAAAAACAAGATAATAAAATTACATCCAAAAGAAAAGTGCCTCCAACATCAGTTTTTAACATTAAAAGGAAATATGGCAACATTCAACTTAAAATGTTAGTAGTTTGACATACTGACTGATGTTATATATGTTACCAAATATTTGCTCTAAATAAATATACTATTATTGTTGTTATTATTATTATTAATTATTATTATTAATTATTATTATTAATTATTAATTATTATTATTATTATTATTATTATTATTATTATTATTATTATTATTATTATTATTATTATTATTATTATTATTATTACAGAACATTCGCTAAGGCGGGAGGGTCGGATGTGAACTTTGCTAACTGGATGGTGGTGGGATTACCTATTTCCATCGTCCTCTTTTTTGTCACGTGGGGGTGGCTGTACGTCTACACTGTCAGATCTAAGTAAGTGTGTTTATGTTCTTTTCCAAAGTGAACCGTTACCTAAGGTTTCAGCTTAGCCTTAGCGTTCCTGTTACAGGTACCGCTTTAATAATAAGAATACATTTCCAAAGAAAATTGAGGTACAGCAATTCAATTATGATATTAAATTGTTTTAGACAAATTGCAATCATAGTTGCTAATAATAATCTTAGCACTTAATTGTTTGAATTACTTTTCCATTGGTGTCTTTGTAAACGTAGAAATGTTATTAATGGTATTAATTTGTTATACGTTGACAGAATTTTTAAGTGTTCTGGAGAGAAAGAATCGTACGAATCAGTACGACGTATCATCAGTACAGAGACGAGCAAGCTAGGCACGATGAGGTAACTCTACCCCGGTGGATTTCCACTCCCAGATAGATTATTATAATTATTATATATGCCGCTATAGTCGCCCCATATGAAGTGTATTACTGTGTTCTATTGAAGCGAACTTGTGATTGATATGTTAATAGGAACCTGAAATGAATGCCTTTAATTACTTTGGGTCGGTCGACATCAGACTTCCCATTGGTGTTATTAAGGTTATATATATATATATATCGTATCACCATGAGCTTCCACTTTAATATCGTATCACCCTGAGCTTCCAATGTGATATCGTATCACCCTGAGCTTCCACTGAAATGTCGTTTCACCCTGAACTTCCAATGTAATATCGTATCACCCTGAGCTTCCACTGTGATATCGTTTCGCCCTGAACTTCCAATGTAATATCGTATCACCCTGAGCTTCCACTGTGATATATTGTTTCACCTGAGCTTCCATTGTAATATCGTATCACCCTGAGCTTCCACTTTAATATCGTGTCATCCTGAGCTTCCACTGTGATATCGTATCGCCCTTAGCTTCCACTTTAATATCGTATCACCCTGAGCTTCCAATGTGATATCGTATCATCCTGAGCTTCCACTGAAATATCGTATCACCCTGAACTTCCAACTTTCAACTGTGATATATTGTTTCACCCTGAGCTTCCATTGTAATATCGTATCACCCTGAGCTTCCACTGTGATATCGTTTCACCCTGAGCTTCCATTGTAATATCGTATCACCCTGAGATTCCACTGTGATATCATATCACCCTGTGCTTCCACCCGCAGATTTCCGGAAGTCATGGTCTTGATCAACTTTGTCAGTCTAGCACTGCTTTGGGTCACACGGAAACCCGGCTTTATTCCCGGATGGGCCAGTCTTCTTAATAAAGGGTAAGTTTTGGTTACGAATTAGAAACGCTACACGCTTACGAATATTGTATGGTACCCTTACACAGCCGATGGTGATCCTTCGTATACTGGAATCTGATGGCTGTGCAGTGTGTACGTAGTATTGCGACTTTATTTCTCCCTTAGATTTTCTGGAGACTCCACCCCTGCCATCTTCATAGCCGTCCTTCTCTTCATTCTCCCAGCAAAGATACCTGCATGTTTCCAAAGATCTAATTCCAGCCGAGGTAGGTTCCACTGCTTTGCCAACAGAACAGTTCGCTCCATATATAACGATTATTTGTATGTCTTACCTAAAACGTATACTTAGATGTCTTACCAAATAGCTTGATGATCACTGCGATCTCGTCGTACAATCTAGACTACTGGTATAGCAATAGCATCATACGACCTAGACTACAGCAATACTCGTAGCATCATATGATCTAGACTATAGCAATATCCGTAGCATCATATGATCTAGACTATTGCAATACCCGTAGGATCATATGATCTAGACTATAGCAATATCCGTAGCATCATATGATCTAGACTATAGCAAAACCCGTGGGCATCATATAATCTGGATGATATCAATACCCGTAGCATCATATGATCTAGACTATAGCAATATCCGTAGCATCATATGATCTAGACTATAGCAATATCCGTAGTATCATATGATCTAGACTATAGCAATATCCGTTGTATCATATGATCTAGACTATAACAATATCTGTAGTATCATATGATCTAGACTATAGCAATACCCGTAGCATCATATGATCTAAACTATAGCAATATCCGTAGCATCATATGATCTAGACTATAGCAATATCCGTAGTATCATATGATCTAAACTATAGCAATACCCGTAGCATCATATGATCTAGACTATGGCAATACCCGTAGCATCATACGATATAGACTATAAACATACCTGTGGTATTTAGCGAACTGTAAAGTAAACTGACCTTAATTGGCGGCAGAGATTCTAGAACATGTCGTCTGCTGTTGAATAAGCTTCAGTCGTCTGTCTATATAGACAACTCGCCATATCGTGTCTTCTGCTGTTCTCTCCTCAGTGCTTTATAATCACGATATTTATTTGTTTGACATAGTCGAAGTAAAACTGTTTTTGTAAAGAAAAAACCTGTTCCAATAGATGGTCAATGAACTTACAGAAGGAGGTGATGAATACGTGCCTCTGCTGACGTGGAGATACGTCCATGAGAAAGTTTCCTGGGGAGTCCTCTTGCTTATGGGAGGAGGGTTTGCTGTAGCAGATGCATGTCAGGTAAACTAGTCGGCTCAGTTCTGTTTTCGATCAAACTGTTGTCATATTGTCTTTACGGGACAACCTCATGGGTCATACTCAGACAATAGCATAACTCATAGGTGATATTTGAGTACGAACTATTCACAAAACAAATAATGTGCATAAACTCTATGTTCTCCTATTGACAGCGTTCAGGTCTATCCCAGTGGGTCAGTGGTCATCTAATGGCCATGCAGCACCTGGAGCCCTGGGTCATCGCCATGGTATTGACCATTGTCGTTTCCCTGGCAACACAGGTCGCCAGCAATGCTGCCACCACCACGCTGTTTGTTCCTCTAGTCGGCGACATCGTAAGTGTTCACTCGGTTGCCTCAAAGTGTTCATGAGCGCATCCAGGGGTACGGGTTGGGAAGAGGAAGCACAGGTTACCAGAGTATCGTTTTACGAAGCTCTCTTATCCACTACGAGACCATAGCACTGTCGTAAGTCCACGTGCCGGGTTTTACTCCTCGCCAGACCTCAAACATCTCTTCACCCAGGTTCCTGGGCATCTCATCCCATCGTTTTTAAAAGAAATTGGTTTATATCATAAGTTTTAATCTTTCACGACTGTATTCTTCATTCTATTATATTCAC
>JAUTBT010063950.1:0-14436 GCA_032361225.1 Lepetodrilus schrolli
CAACGTAGCTATAATTAGAGCCTACTACTATATGCTAAATTTAATTAGCAATAATTAGGGTATTATACAATCCTGGTATTGTATCTACTCATTTAGAACAAAGCTAAATCCACAACAGCTATCATAACAGTTGATCTATACAGACAACAGCTATCGTAATAGTTGATCTATAGAGACAACAGCTATCGTAATAGTTGATCTATACAGACAACAGCTATCGTCATAGTTGATCTATACAGACAACAGCTATCGTCACAGTTGATCTATACAGACAACAGCTATCGTAATAGTTGATCTATACAGACAACAGCTATCATAATAGTTGATCTATACAGACAACAGCTATCGTAATAGTTGATCTATACAGACAACGTTATGTCCGATGCTTTGACTAAATATTCTTCTTTTTGAAGAAAATAGATACCATATTGGTCCAGCCTGATGACTGCCTTTTCTGTCCTCCCTGCCTCTGCTGGTTGTCTTAGGTTTCCATCCACGAGCATCTCGTCAGAAACAAGGGAGGTAAGCGTGTGATCATCAAAAATTGTGTCAAACTCAGTACTCCACCAAAGCTCGTACATCGCAGCTGAAAGAAGTGATTATTATGCAAATTAGCTTCAGATGCCGTTGACAGGAAAGGAAAATGTGACATAGACATCCGCGTTATACAATAATGACTAAAAAAAATCCAGTGTTTAAATAAATGAAACAAGGTCCAATAAACAAATTGTTATGACCTTATTCAGGTCAGGTCATATACAAAGCACACGAAATAGATGCCAGTGGTTATTGCTTAATCCGGAATATATTTAAGTTAGGATTGAAAACAATAAAAATGACCGTGAAATGAACACATTTATTACCCCGAAGGAATTTTGTTTACATTGTAAAATGCCTCAGTACCCTAACCCTGCCTCCTACTGGTCTCGGCCAGCGGGGTTACCCCTTTGGCTCACAATCCAGCAACTCGGGTTCGAATCCCAGGATCGTCACGATCCTCTGTTACATTACATATAATAAACAAATACACCAGTGACGATGACCATACGCTGTAGCTTTGTACCGAGGCCTCAACTCCTACCTGTACCAGAGTCCAGGTCATCTCCGGACGCTGTCCACTGCAGAGTGACCTGTCCAGATCTCACCACACTGACCTCCAGGTCCGTGATCTTAGCGGGGGCCAGCAGGTCATTAGAATCTGAATGAGCAGAATAATGCCGACATTATGTAAGACAACACTTGCCGCGTCGTGTGTAACGCATGCAGACTGTTCCACTCTGTTACTACAGTGCTACACAGCGAGGTCGAATAGTAGGCTGTCATGTGCGTTGCTGTCATGTGCGTTGCACACGATGCAATTTCTACCATGGCGACACACTATGGGGACCATTATGACTGTTTCCAATGGATCGGATCCACACAAAGTTACCTGATGCAGAATTGGTGTGTGATGGTCTTCTACTGCTAGCGCCACAAGTCGCCGCAAGTCGCCGCAAGTCGCTGTAAGTCGCTGTAACAAGCTTACTCTTGGCTATCGCTCAAGACTACGTTTGTTCGTACTCAGACATGCGTTTCAGAAAAGGGTCGTACCGGATGTCCTTGTGTAAATCGAGGCTTACGTCACTTCCTGGTAGTAAAACCATTGCTTAAAGTCTGATCCAGGTCCAGAATACAGCACTGCCTTATCACGGAACAAGGCTAGATTTCAAACTGCAATGAAGACTTAATAGGCCTACCTGTAAAGTTTGATAGACTGAAAGACCCCGCCGTTGAGAATCTCCGGAAATGTTCCACTGGTTCTGTTGCCGTCTGCAAACTTCCTGCTGGTGCTGCTCCAAGTCCTAGAACCCTTCCCGTGTCCACGACCGTCGCCGTGTCATCGTCTACGGTCACCCTAGCAGTGTACCTGCCATTGGCGGTCAAGTTGGTCACGTAGCCGGAGTAAATGCCGTCATCCTTTGTAACGTCAGCACCTATGAATAGGGTTCATCGAAATACCCTTGCAAGGAACCCAAAGCTTAAGGAAATCCACAGACATTCCCAAGGATACAGTTATCGAACCCAAAGGAACTATACGTCAGCACCTATATAAATCGGGTTCATCGAAATACCTTTGCAATGAACCCAAAGGCATCCCACAGAACCTAAGGATACGATTATGGAACCCAAAGGATGTATACGTCAGTATCTATCAATAGGAGTCCATTGTAATACTGTTGCAAGGAACCCAAAGGCAACCCACAAACAAGCCAAGGATACAATTGTCAATTGTGGAACCCCAAAAATATAAGTTTATCATGGGCTAAAATCTAAATTTAATACCCACAAAGAACCCCAATGGACCACCGCTGGTAGACGTACTTACTTGGGGTGTCCTTTGGGTTCCTTGCATGCAATGGTGTTTTGACGGGCCGTTATAGCGTATAACGTACGGAGTAGTATTACATATGGCTTCATATAGAACCAGTAGGATATTTTGCTATTTTTATTTGGTGAAAGTATATCAGTATTTACGAACAATGATTGGCCACATGACAGAATAACCGTGTTTTCCAATATGCGGCGATGCCCTTATATTATTTCGTAGACGGATACTGATGAATGAACACGTCACAGTATAATTATATATTTAAATGCTTTCATACAGCTAAGATAGTGAAATCTCACACGGGTCTACGTAGCCTAATATAAACGTGTTTCATTCTAGTCTAGTTTCTCAGCTTAAAAAACCCCATATGATCTCCATAAAAATAGTAAATACATTCTATTAAATAGTAGATATACACTTCTTTCTATTAATTAGGTGTACTGATACAACAACTGTAATACAGGAAATTATTAGGTATAAATGTAATTAATAATAAACATTATACATATTTACCTGCCCCATTGTCTCGAAGAATAAGTGCAACTCCCAACATCAAACCAGGCTGCTCCAGAATGGCCTTGACATTCGCATGCAGAATGGGAGATAATCCTATATGTACACAACACGAACGCAAATGTACATGTACGGACATATTACCAAATAACGTGCGACCATTCTCACGTGAAAGCCTGTGTCCTACTAATGGTCTCTACTAATGGATGTAAGTAGGAAATTGCTGTCTGTTTCAGAAGATGGCTTGGTCGTTATTGCCGACATGTGTAGACACTGATGTACTAGAGTAGTAATCTGTATATTAGTAACTGTATGTTTAGTACCTTTAGATACACTGACAAAGAGTATCTGGAAGAATGGGTACACAATGGTGGATTTTCTCCACTGCGCGTGCGCAACAATTGGCGGTTCTGCGGACTTGTTTCTGATATGTGTTGTTGCTATGAGGGACACTTCTTGTGTTTCATTTGAAGGATTGATGATAGACAGAGTAAGGTCCCCTGTCTGAAACAAATGTATCAAGGTCATTCGATCTGGACTGCACGCACCATAGCACCCCCTGCTGTGAAAAGATCGTCAGAATGACATCCAAAGATATGTTGCGAAGTGCTTACGATTTGGGTTACATCTCACGTGATAAAGTGCTAACGATCTGGGTTACATCTCACGTGATAAAGTGCTAACGATTTGGGTTACATCTCACGTGATAAAGTGCTAACAATTTGGGTTACATCTCACGTGATAAAGTGCTAACGATTTGGGTTACATCTCACGTGATGAAGTACTAACGATTTGGGTTACATCTCACGTGATAAAGTACTAACGATTTGGGTTACATCTCACGTGATAAAGTGCTAACGATTACGGTCTTGCAGAAGCACTAGGATTGTACATAAACTTGATTTTACTGCAGAGTTTCACACAATACGGGTCCACTGCATATTAAACTGTCATTTAACATAGAGTCTGGGAGTGCATTCAACCCATGCTATATATATTTGTTATTTTTCACTAGTGCAATAACACAATGGATTATTATAATTGTATTCATACGCGCAGTCAAAGTATTTTTTTAATACCTTTTCTGAGCTTTTTCTTGGGAAGAATATAAAATTTAAATCTTTCTTCAATTAAATTTTAATATGCAATCACATTTATTAATATATACATATTTACTTGGAACTATATTTTGTCTGCGTGCTTTGACCCAATTCCCAAGATATTTGCCTATATAGTGTTTGTGACTGAAAATCGATATTACAATAGTTTCTACAGTTATGTGATACATAGAATCTCACATTCGTGTTCCTATATTACTGAATTTATTAAACTCATTGGCAAAAATAATATTATTATGCTCGCCAAGGCCTCGCATAATATCAGTTTTGCCAACTCTTTAATACATTCAGTAATACATAACCACTTATTTGAGATCCTCCATAAATAAAATACACATGTTATAATGATAATACACAAGCATATACTAAGGAATACCTCTTTCAGGTCGTCGAAGTGGAAATTGGACGTGTTAAATGTTTTATCATTGCTATACTCAGGGGACGTCTGATTTACAATCCGCCCGCCAGGGGTAACCATGGTAACGACAGGAGCTACGAGACTGTAACCAATGGTGATGTCAGTCCTTAAGCCAATAGACGAATCCAACGTGATCGTGACGTCATGTGTCACACCAGGCATCAGAAGGAAGGACTCGCTGACGAGCTGCGTGGCTTTATCCCGGATGGCTAATAAACAATAACAACACAGTAAATATACAGTGCGTGAGGCAGTTCCGGATCACGGGTATCACGAGTATTCCGGATCACGGGTATTTCGGATCACGCTCTCATTTACTCTCATTTACGTACGATAATGCGGAGGAAGTGTCTCCTATTTCTAGAGTTTATACATGACAAAGTCTATAAACATCAGCGGACACTTCATCCGCATTATGAGTAAGTGAGAGTCCTTACTGCAACCAATAGAATATTTGTAAAATAAATGGTATCTGGGTCTTTTAGAAAGCATCATGTTGAATTATGGTTCCAGTGTTGATTGATGAATAATTAAAATCCGCATAAATTAATAATAATCAGCAAATAAGTTATGTTTCTACATTGAGAAATCGGGGTAGCCTTTACGAGAAATTTCGGCATGTAAAAACCCAGAGATAATAGTATCTCGTGTGTTCATTAATAATTACGATGTCTACCCATCAATCGAATTAAAATCAAATCTCGTTTCGCTACTTGAACGTTTTGACATTCTTTTGCTGAAACCAATTGCGATGTCCAAATATCCGAGCGTCAGCTTCGGATCTGATTTTAATGAGATGTTCTACCCACATGATGCGCACGCATACCTTTCCCCTGTTCTGCTATGGCTACGAAAGCATCGTTGAGAGCGTTGGAAGTGTCGCTGTCGGAGAAGTAGAAGCTGACCCCACCTGTTCTCTGAGCAACACTCTCCAACTTCTGGTCAGCGGTGATACCAATGGCGATAGTGTCTACAGTGGCACCTGCGTCTACAACCTTTAGTAGACACAGTAATAAGTCTACACCAAGTATACACCTCGACAATTAAACTACGAAATGGTTAACCTATCGCGAACTCCTATAGCTAGTGACAGCTCCCGTCAACCAATCAGAACACAACTACGCTTAAAGTTGGGCGTAACTCTTTTTCACGTGTGGAAGGCAAGCATTACTCTTATGTTAATCGTGACGCTTTCTCGTGAATCGTAATAGAAATAAACAAACAATATATATCTTAAAGGGATAAAATCACGGGTCTGTTTACATATTTGATGGTCAAGCGTATTGTTACATGAAAGTATGTACATTTGATGGGTAACCATCTACATTTTCCGCATATCCCAACGGTTTTCAATATTTTCATATTTTGCATATTTTTTAATTAAAAAATATGTACAGTTACGTAGGTAGTCGTGAAAGGTTATGTTAACCGTGTTCAATAATTAGAGTTATCCTCCTTAGTCTATTAGACTATAGAAAATTGAGATATTGCAGTACATTACCAACTGATTATTCGGGTTTTACCGGAAATGTAAACTGCAATGGAATTAGACAGACTGCATCTTCAAGAAAAGAAAAAATACTATTTTCTTTAATGAAGTTTATGGATGATGTACTCGGGATATTTCCGCTATATAAATGTTTCTTATAATACTAATAATTATAATATTTTAAGAAATACCGATTGGATGACATTTTTAATCAGTGGTGGGTGTGTTTCCTCTCCGTCTGAAAGTAGTATTAACTTCCCACTGGCATTCTGTAAGACCTTTAAGCCTTCGAGAAGACCTGAAATCAAGAATTCTCAAATAATACTTGTAGATATTTACGAACATTTATGGATAGAACGTGACAGAACATAAACACAACAAAATTAATTTTAATAAATCAAAAAAAAACACATAACAAAAGTAAGCTTTTCTAAATAGCCTATATACAAAACATCTTAATGTGATTCTCTCACCTGCACCTATGCTTGTAGCTCCCGTGGCAGTTCTGGGGACGTGGCCGAGCAGCACGTGTCTGGTGAACCTGCTTATGGTTGTCAGGTTGGACTTGGTGCTGGCGTTCCCTGAGAACCAGACAACGCCTAGTTCTTCTCCGTCCACGACAACACGGCGGATGTAATTGGAAGCAGCCTATTATGACAATTGTTATGACATTTATTAAGAATATTTATTATGACATTTATTATGACATTTATTATGACATTTATTATGACATTTACGTGTCAATCTCATTAAAATCGGCACGTATACTCAAATAATTTGCCTATTAATTTGGAAAGGCGTTCAGTTGAGCCAAACTTGAGATATGAGATTTTTTATTAGATGTATTTATGTGCATAATCTACAACTAGTTTATTAATACCATACGATAAAAAAAATATATAAAAATCCGGTATCATAGACATAGTCTTGAAGTATTTTGTATATCATATTGTGTAGATTTTATTTTGCTTAAATTGGGGTTTAGAGCTGCTTTCAGGATTAGTTTGCTCATATCATTAGCGAAAGGCCTTTTACGGATGGACTTCTGGGCAAATGGCCCCAGGTTCAAATCCCGTCTCAGGAGCCCGGCATCAATGTTCGCGAAAGTTACGTTTCTGACGCGATATTAGGATGCGCTGTCAGTAACTTCTGTACCGTGGCAATGCAGTTATCATCCTTGGTCTGTCAGTACCAGCCGGCGCTCGCAGGTCTACTGCAACATTCAGCGCTACGGATGTTGCGGATTTCCTCCTGGCCTAAACTGACAAGCCGTGATATAAGTGAAAGAATATTGAAAGCGACTCTAAACCCCAATTTAAAACAAATAAAAATAAATAAATAAATAAATTACAGATGCTTCCAAGTTTCTAGTAGGACATCGCGTGTCCTGGATGTTTCAATTTTCGAATGATGTACATTTCAACGCGATACTGAACAAAACAAGCCGAGATTTTCTCATTCCTCCCGTACATTTCATTTCTTAAGTTAGATGTCAGGCACAGGAGACCTCAAGAGCAGGTGTCATATTATATAGGACCTGTAATAAGGATCTTCGATATTTTGTTGTTGTGGTAAACATAGTTTCTGAGAAGTCCTACAGGAAATAAATGATAAAGGTGGAGTGCGGTGGTTTAGAGGTACCGAGCCTGCTTCATAACCAGGGTTCGAACTCAGCTCAGCTCATGCCATGGTGTAGCACTCTTGAACAATACTTAACTCTACACTGCTCCAGTCCATCCAACTGTGAATGGGTACCCGGTAGGTGAAATGGAATTGTGAATGTAAAATATTTAGCCCCTTAACTGGGAGCTTGGGTTGTATACTTGCCTGGGAGTTGAGAAGGTGAAATGAGTGCACATTGATCCATTGATCGGAGTAATAATATAGCGCCATGAGCATGCTTTGGAACATGGATTTGACGAACATTATTATTATTAAAAGTTCTGAGTATAGGACCCATTCGATTTACGACTAGATCAACCCTAGAATGGCACTCGAGTGATGAAATTACTCAGGAAAGGTTAGTAGTATACTCCCCAGTTGAGCAGTAGTAAACAATCGAGTGACAGCTGAAAGCTGGCGAACGAAAGCACGTGTGCATTAAACCAAATATATACGTCTTTTTATTTAACATGTTGGCAATCTATTCAGGATGAGAAAGCAGTTCAGTTGAAGAAGTGAGTGAATGTAATTATTTATTTTAATGTTTCATGTATTGATTCACTCTGTGATTACTCCTGCCGTTCGATTCAGGTACTCGCTGTGCATGTTTGATGACCTCACACTCGGGACACTATCGTCGGGAATCGAATACTTACCCTGGCAAGCCTACGGATCCTGTTCTTGCTTTCCATACTACCGGAAGTGTCCAGCACCAAGACTGTCTTTCTGGTGACCTCCTTGACCACTCTGAAAGTAGGAACAGTGGACGAAACCTCTCTGGGAGGGTTCCTGCCCTTGAAATCCCGATGCTCTCTCATCACCTTAAAGGACAAGGCCGTAATGAAATTATTAAAGGTCTCTTGTTTTCAACATCATTTCAAAAATGAAATTCGATTTCAGGAAAGAAATTCGATTCCAGGAAGAACACGTGATCTTTACGAATATGTTTACTAATTTAATAATTTGACCCTAATACTTCTTCCTGTGACCATTACCTCCCAAACGCTCTTTCCGTCACACATTTTATTCTGTTTATTTGGTGCCTGCCGATTGTGAAGCGTTAGGGGAGAAGATCCGTCATTGTCGCAGAAGTGAGTGACCTGCAAACATACATCCAGACCACTTATACAATAATCTTATAGTAGTATTTAAATCATGCGTGGCGAGTATTGATTATGAAGAAGATGTAGTTTTCTCGTTAGGACAAGAGATTACGAAACATTTTTGAGTAAAATTCCATGCTCAACTCAAAGTTGTGAGTGAGTGAATGAGTTAGTGTTTTACGTCACAGCGAATTAATTATACTATAGATGGTTTAAAATGAAAACCATCATGAAAAGCATTCCTAAAATGGTTGAGTAAAATTGAAGTATATAACTGAATACAGATAACTATTGGTAAAACTGGAATTTGAATACTATTAGTGACACTATGAAATAAAAACTCTTGATATACATGTACATGTAAACCAATTTCTTTTGAAAATGATAAGATGAGATTCCCAGGAACCTGGATGCAGAGATATTTTGGATTAGGCGAGGAGTAAAACCCGGCACGCCGAGTTGTAAAGTCCACAGAGTCAATCAAGATGCGCTTATGCTCGTGAGGTCCTCGTCACACCTAACACAATGAGGTTTATCCTCTCCAAACCTAAAACATCTATTCACGTACGTGTTTCAGCCTCTGTGAGTACATCAGGGATCCGTACTCTGCCTGTGCGTCTTCTGTATGGGGATGGAAATGACAGTCTCTGTTTGGTAGTCCGTTTTCAAACAAACAACCCGTGGTTTGTCTAACAATGTCGAAGAAGCGTCCTAATGTGAAATCAATCTTATGATTATTTAAATATTCCACTTTATCAAGCATCAACATCCATATTATAAAAATAATGTTTGTGAACAATGCGGTGTGATGGAATAGATTTATCTCTGTATATATTCTTCCATATTTCTTTCTTAAATAAATCCTCTAATGAAGGGAGCAAATGTACAGCGCACTTTCGCACTCTTGGATACATGCGCTACATTAATATCAGCTTATTATTTTGTTATTATCAACAGCTGATGAATATGATCCTACAAATATGAACTTTCTTATTTTATAATTATCTACCGAATAACATGATCCTAACTGTATTTAGTATTTCCAATAAATACAGTCTAAAATGATTAGAAAATAAAACATGGGATATACGATGAATGGTTGATTAGACGTGGACTTGCCACGGATGGCGCTCGAACATCGAATCCCTTCTATCTCTCCATTGTTTGCGGCGTAGAAATGCTGCGAAGTCTTCTCATCCGGGTACTCGTCAAATACCCCATATCTAAGATGAGCCCACTCGTGTATCAGCGTCTAATAGACAACACACATGTATGTTAATGTTACTTCTCATGGAGTTGCTGAAGTGTATTAGGACTATAAAAATGCATTGGAAAGTATACGTTCTTTTAATCGTATTTGTTGTGATTAGTAAATTTTACACTACTTATGTACATTGTGATTTAAGAAAAATGTTTTGTTACTAAGTTATGTGATGTATGAAATCATGTTGTTTATTGATTGATTATATTTATCCATTTGTGTACTGAGGCCTTTTACAATGTAACTAAATTTCCTCAGGGAAAATAAAGATATATTATTATTATTTATTATTATTTATTATTATTATGGCTATCAAAATGCAGAACTAGAAAATTTGAATTATGTTTCGTCAATGTTATTATTTATTACACTTTCATTATGATACAATATCGGCAGTTGTACAGTAACACTGGGTTTCCGGTTTCCGGAGAATTCCTGTTCTAAACGTGTTGGTAAAGACAATGGGTAATGTCCTACCAATATTAAAATGTATATACCAGGTGTACATGTATATCGGTAATAGATATAACCGTAATATATAAATACTTCATTAATACACCATTAATATTGTTTTCTTACATTTTTGCTATCGTGTGCTTAATATCATGACGTAAGGTCCATATTCTTCCATGGATAACAGAAAATACGTTAGTCCAGGCAATTTATATATAGTTAGTAAACTATATATAAATTGCCTGGACTTTTCTGTACGAAACGGCGTGACTCTCTAAGGTAACAATGGTACTTAATTAGCAATATCTCCAACCTTAATCATAGACTACACCACTGGTACGGTTGGAAGTAAAGGTTAAGGTTAAAATGTACACCGATTCTAGTCCTTGTCAAAGGCCTTTCGTGGCATAATTTTAAAAAAATATATAATTGATTATTTTTAAAAAAAAGAAGAAATATTGGCATAAAAAATAAATGTAAACACCGGTTCGTACAGGACATCCCATGGTTACCGGTATATGATATCTTTATGATCATCCATACTGTGCATACCTTGTCGTAGGGTCCATATTCACCAGAGACTGTGTTATATAGCAGATAGTCCGGTGTTAGGTGCATGTGGTGTCCAGCCTCGCCGCATGGGGTACACTTGACCACAAATGGCCGATTGCCGTAATTGGAATGGTCCACCAAAATGTCACTCTTGTCTATCGTTTCTCTGGTTTGAGGTTCATAATCCTTGTCCGGCCACGATTTGGGTATCAAAATTGTGATGTTGCCGAAAAACGCTCGTTTTCTGCAATTGGTTTTAAATTTAATAATATCCTGTATTAACATACTAAGTTCTAACAATGTCCTGTCGAACGCTACATGTACACAAGGGCTCAACATTAATGTCCATTGTTGCACATCATTCTCTTTTCAGAGACGACACTTCTACTGGCAATTCATGATATCATTACAGCGAAAAAAACTACCTCTACTAGATCCTACAATACCGTTCATAAATCGGTATATAGCACGGACTATACTGCGCAGCGGGCGAGTATGCTGTAAATAGTGCGTAGTAATACTTTAGTATTTATTTACGGCTTTAATTTATGTCCATGAATTTAAGTACGTTCAATAATATTCAGATTAAAGGATACTATATACGTTGCTATATTGAACGAGTGAGTGAGATGGAGTTTAACGTGGATGTGGTGCGGTATTGAACACATCAGCATGATTAAGATATCGTGTATAGCTACTACCATTATATACGATTTTAAAGAATGAAATGTGAATTTTGTTAGATAGTGTTGACCAATCTAGAAACATGTTACAATCACCAGTGTAAAATGAATGTCAACAGAAAGCATTTACATACTATGTTTAACATACAGACAGAAATACATACTATGTTTAACATATAGACAGAAATAAATACTATGTTTAACATACAGACAGAAATACATAGTTGGGATAGTCTTGCAATCTTGTTTCTACCGTTTTATGAATTTAATCATTGACATTGGATGATAAAGAATACAGTATGATATGGAACAGAATCCATGCAGTTCTTCATTCACGCTGAAGATGATATTGTTAAGAATATATTGGGAATAATTAGATTCTTTTAAAGTAATAATTCCAGTGTTCATGCTAACCTCGTTACTTTATACAAGTATGCCGAAGCGTCGGTGAACACGTCTTTTAGTCTTTGAACAAGTTTGCCATTTTCTGGCACCGTGTCTCCAATGGCAACCAGAATGCCTCCGTATTTGTTGTCCTTGATGTGGATTACCCCCCTGCCACACCCAGACACCAGGGGGACGAGGAGAAGGACAAATACGGAGAACCTTATTAGATGACCGAGGACCATAGTTAATTATCTAAAATAAGAAAATCAAGACAGATCTGCATACAGGTTAAGTAGTGACAGCAAACGTATACGTGCATTGGTTGTGTGGTTGAATTGTATAATAGAGAGAGAGAGAGAGAGAGAGAGAGAGAGAGAGAGAGAGAGAGAGAGAGAGAGAGATTAGAGAGAGAGAGAGAAGAGAGAGAGAAAAGAGAGAGAGAGTGAGAGAGATAGTGAGAGGTGTTCGATAATGGACTTTGAGAGAGAGAGAGAGAGAGAAGAGAGAGAAAAGCGAGAGAGAGAAGAGAGAGAGAGAGAGAGAGAGGTGTTCGCTAATGGACTTTGCAAGAGGTTAACTAATGGTGATTTATTTGTTAATCTATACTCAACAATATCGATTCAGGTACAATAGCTAGCTAGCAATTAATGAATAATTTCCAAACGTCAACAGACTCCAGGTACATTTCAAGAACTTGCAGACACATTCACGAAATTGGAAGAAGAATGACACCAGACTCCTCAAAGGTTCCTAAAGTTGGTAGAAAGCTTCCACACAACATATCTGCCGATCCTTACTTAATGTTGTTGAGTGTAAGTATATATGACAAGTATCTATTCTGAACCATTTATTTAATCTAAGGAACAGCACTATGTAGAAAGTGAATGTATTAACAGTATAGATGCTGACACTACCACTTATATTATAGAATATTACGCTTGGAATCCATAGCTCCAAAGCTCCTCACTCACCTTCCCGAACTTGAACCGAGTCCCCCACAGGCACAGCGCATCTACGTGGTATGACTCTGGTATCAATACTATTATTTAATTATTTGCGAAAGGATTCATGTTCGAGCTTTGTCTACCTGTGTATATATGTCGACCTGCGAAATATATGATGTTAGTTTATTTATGATTATCAGCACCGCCCAACGCTGTTATTTCGAGAGGTGCTATTACTCGAAATAAGACTTTCTTGATTATGAACATTACGGTCGTGATTGTGTGTATACCGTATAATATTATTACTAAGAAAACAATTATAAATGTATGAAAATCGCATGACACATTGTACATAGAATCCAGTTGTCTTCTGACAAAGGTTATTAATTAACTTCTTAGATGATGCCATCTACCACATAGATTCAGACAAAACAGTAGGCTAATGACATATTTTGCTGTACGTCGTCATATTTATTATGTACACTCATGTATACTATCGTACTTCTGAGTCATTGTAAATCTGCCTGTAACACATTGATTCAGACAGCGTGGGTTGGAAATGACATTACAAGATACAATATACAAGCGTGGACAGACTAACGTTATAACAGTATAGGCCTACTTGAACTCACTTTAGACGCCTTCTTTATTTTGGCAATAACTTCTTGCTAAGTCACATAATAATATTACGTTTTACCTTGGATGCATTCTAATAAGGCCACTCACAGAATAGGATGACATTTTATTCTTCAAGATGACAATGGTCGTCCCGTGTTGCAGTTAGCGCAATGCACCAGGAACGTATTACCGTACTCACTTGGCCTACAAAATCACCAGATCTCACACTATTGAACAATTGTGGAATGTTTTTGGAAGGATGGTTCGCTCACGGCAGTCTGCACCAGCCAATATCAACGACCTGTGTAGGACTCTGGGCGCATTGCAAGGGCGACAACCCATCATTCAATTTCGAGTATGTTTGCAAGGTGTCGTGCAAGTGGCCTCAGACCACAAATAACTTCCTTCTTTGTTTATCACTATTTAGCACAAACTCAAAAATGCTTAGTACAAATACTGTAATTCCAATATTTGTTGGAGACTTACTTGATGGTTTCCTTCTTCTTCGGTACACATTTGCTAAAAGGTTGAAGGTGAGGTCGACCAGCTGTTGCTAAGGTAAACAAGGTCATGGTCGTTGCCGACCAATTTACACGCCTGAGTGGTGAACTTGACATGTACTAATAGAGGCAGGGCACATTTTAATGCAGACTATGGTGAAATGAAGCCATCCTTCAGACACTACGAAGTCTCATCTGTCATTCTAGCTACAAAACTATGCAAAAATATATTACCTACAATCAAAATACAGCCCATCTAGGAGAACACTGTTTCATGTCACTTCCACAAGTGGCCTCAGACCACAATTAACTTCCTTCTTTGTTTATCACTATTTAGCACGTACAGAAAAAATCATAGTAAATATAT
>JAUTBT010063961.1:0-14435 GCA_032361225.1 Lepetodrilus schrolli
TTAGAGTAACGCTGTAGTCGTCGCCTATGGGTGAGATATTCCCGCTGCGACGTAAAACAACAATAATAATAATAATAATAATATGGGAGGTGACAGTGTTATGTATGGGAGGTGACAGTGTTATGTATTGGAGGTGACAGTGTTATGGGGTGCTTGTATGATTACAGACACTCTGCGATCAGATTTAGTTATTATGGTTAGTAGCGTAACAGGACAATTATATGTCGGGGGTTCACTCACGGCATCATGTACCAACACCAATGACCTGTGCATTGCCCTGCAAGAAGAATGGCGGTGCATCCCAATGGTGACTGTCCATTGGTTATACCTCCTACATGTGACACTGACTCTAACCACCAGCTAATGAAATATTCAATGTTCAGCAAATCCATCGAAGATGTTCCATTATCGATTATGTTCAGTATATACTACTATCAGAATTTAAGGGATATAAGAAATACTAATCTGGCACTGCATCCACCCGTCTCTTTGGGTTGTGTAACGGTGGTACTTAACAGTCGCCTCCCTTTGAATGAAAACAAATGTAATATAGGTATGCGTTCCCTTATTTTTTGACGGTAATATATATTATTTTTATTATCTGACAGATGACCTGTGGTTTTGATAGTTCTATATATATTGTAGGCTGGGTTCTTGTTAGAATTTTATGGAAAGTGGTGCATTAGTATGGGAGCTAGCCTACAACTGCATATCATGTACATGCATGTAGACATTTTCACCGTACTGAGTTGTTTTCACAGTAACTTTAGTGCCTTAACTATAGTAAACATAGTTAATATATTGAAACTAATGTTCTGTATTTTGTCCTTTGCACTGTTATTAGTTGTTTATCCTGTTATAGTCTATTTGTTAAATGTTTTTATCTTGGCATTTGAATTTGCTAACCATTATGTGTAGGACATAACACATGGCCCTGTCAGAACTGGTTTCTTACCGCAATGTCTCGCGACCTTGTTCCTTGTTTTCTTTGTAGAGTACCCTGATTCCTGATTAGTACCCTGTGTTACCTATGTGTTGTCAGTGAGTACTGCTAATAGATTCAAATAAAATTTAAGAGAAGCCTGTACTACCTTTGTGATTATATGATTATTGCTTGATCTATATGAACAGTTAATACGGTTTAATAAATTAAAAGAGAAGCCTGCTCTACTCTTGTGACTACTTGATATCACTTGAGTTTATTCACTCAAATACCTTATCATTTGTAAATACTAATTTAAATTGCTATGGCAAACACTCAATTAAATGTCAATAGTTCATTGACCCATTGACTCGAGATATTACCAATGCAAAGACTGCGGACATTTTATATTATATACTGTTAATCATGAAATTAATGCGTCACTAATTTAATGCGACCTCAAGCTTTTAGACATAAATGCGACAACAATTAAATGCGATCGACCATGTTTTTCCCCCGGACCTACCTTTCATTATTTTACATAATGCGTAGGAATTAAATGCAACCATAAGCCAATCGCATATTTCGCATTAATATCCTGCTCGCATTAATTTCCTGATTTACAGTAAGTGAAAGAATCTTGAAAGCGGCTCTAAACCCCAATTTAAAAAAAAAGAAAAGAAAAAGAGAACGCTCAGTGAGCCACGACACGACTGCAACTTTTGTCAGTTCATTGTACCGCTATTTGATCCACTCTGTTTTGACTTCTATTTGTCGTTAAAACTATTGAAGGGTTGCTCGTCGTTAAGATCGCCATTGTATTTTAAAACGTCTGATCTATCGTGACAAGTCATATTGATAGCTCATGACGTTGGCATACTTTGTTCGGTTGTATCTCTCATGAAAATATCTCCTTTTCCACGTCACTCAATGAGATATTTATTATTGAGATATGCTTAACACTGACAAAAGTAATCTCGCCACTGCACCGAGGATAAGACCTTCTGCTCAATGTGAGCCACGACACCACCTGGCAATGTCGACACCACCTGGCAATGTCGACACCACCTGGCAATGTCGTCAGCTCATCGTACAATTATTTGATCAATTTGATACGCCACGTTAAACATTTACAATGTACTAGAGATCAGTTATTTCGTGTTTGTCGATTCATTGAATATCTTCTGTTTTTACTTCTATTTGTTGTAAAACTATCGAAGGCTGGTTCGTCATTAGGTTCACCATTTAATTTCAAAACTTTCAACGATTATTACATCATATAATGATGTGAGAAAACTCGATGAGAGATACATGCTATTTCACGAGACACATGAACTATCCTCTATGTAGTAGACTCATACAGTAAGTAGACAGTAAACAGTAGTGAATACATTAGTCATTGATTGATGGGTGGCTTTGATAATGTCAATTTGTCCTCGATTTGTCGAATTGATGCAAGTCACCTGCTATTCTGTTGTGGTCTATTTACTGCTATTCTAAGTCTCTCATGGTCTATTTACTACTATTCTAAGTATGTCGTGGTCTATTTACTGCTATTCTAAGTCTAATGGTCTATTTACTGCTATTCAAGTCTGTTATGGTCTATTTACTGCTATTCTAATTCTGTTATGGTCTATTTACTGCTATTCTAAGTCTGTTGTGGTCTATTTACTGCTATTCTAAGTCTCTCATGGTCTAATTACTGCTATTCTAAGTCTGTTCTGGTCTATTTACTGCTATTCTAAGTCTGTTGTGGTCTATTTACTGCTATTCTAAGTCTCATGGTCTATTTACTGCTATTCTAAGTCTGTTATGGTCTATTTACTGCTATTCTAAGTCTGTTATGGTCTATATACTGCTATTCTAAGTCTCTCATGGTCTACATACCGCTATTCTAAGTCTCTCATGGTCTATATACTGCTATTCTAAGTCTGTTGTGGTCTATATTCTCTCATGGTCTCTCATGGTTTATTTCAGCGTGGGAAATACCTGGATGAGGACGGAGCAGCACAAGACACAGTGGATGACCCTGACTATGTGAGTCCTAGTGTAATGCACCACCTGCTCCTACCACCTGCTGCTCCTACCACCTGCTCCTACCACCTGCTGCTCCTACTACCTGCTCCTACCACCTGCTCCTACCACCGGCTCGATCTCAGACTGGCATACGCTAAATATAGATTTTGGTGTACTATCGTCATGATGTCGTTTCTCAACATTGGTAGTTTTTATCTCTGCATTATTTCAGGTGTCATCAGGCAAGTCCACACAATCCCGGATTAAAGCACGAGCTTTTTCCAAGCAGGCGAAGCAGAGCAGATCACGACGTCACCGTGCAGTGTTCACCGAGGATGTGTCCACCTCTTCACCAGAGAAGACTCCAAAGAGAGGCAGGAAGCGTGGCCAGAAGAGAAAGTGTACGTAGTCAGATGTAGTCTCGGACGTCGCGCAGTCAATTGTAGTCTCGGACGTCTAGCAGTCAATTGTACTAGCTGTATATGTGTCAATGTAACTCCAGGTTTTGGGCAATATGCATATTTATCATAGGTATATTTGTATGTTTACTTAAGCTTGAATTTGTTAATAACGATAGTCAGAAGAAAAGCCATTTCTAACAGATACACTCAATGAGATATGCCACTCCATCTGTACCAAAAGTAGAGAGAGTTGGTCTATTGTTGATGTTTTAGGTCCGAGCTCAGAGGAGAGTCAAGAGGAAGAGATATTGTCCCAGCAGACGGCCATGAAGGAGTCGTATCCAGGGCCAGACGACCTCCTTAGCATGCCAAGCTTTCTAATCTCTGACAGTGCAGGTAGAACTCTTTATCTAGTGGGAATCTCTGACAGTGCAGGTAGAACTCTTATCTAACGGGAATCTCTGACAGTGTAGATAGAACACTTGTGTGCCATTTCCTGCCTTCGTCACGTATGGGTGAAAGATTCCCGCTGTGACATAAAACAATTCACTCACTTATTTCCTGCCATCGTTGACAGATCATACATGAACATCTGTAGAGTTCTGCAGCTGTGTGACAAGGCTTATAGATGGTGGAGGGATTAGATATAGTTCAATAGTGCAGTACAATCTAGGTGTCTGTGCAATCTGGGTCTGTGTACAATCTGGGTCTGTATACAATCTGGGTCTGTGTACAATCGGGGTCTGTGGGTCTGTATACAATCTGGGTCTCTGTACAATCTGGGTCTGTGTACAATCTGGGTCTGTATACAATCTGGGTCTGTGTACAATCTGGGTCTGTGGGTCTGTATACAATCTGGGTCTGTGTACAATATGGGTCTGTGTGCAATATGGGTCTGTGTACAATCTGGGTCTGTACAATGAAAAGGCTGGTGTGTCCCCCTCTCATAGTGAGCACATTGCTGTAAGATATCTCAAATATGACAGGAAATAGTGTTTGGCCTGTGTTAATATAATTAAAAGGAAAGGTGAACCCAGCAATTACATTCAACTATGAAGCCTTTCAGTGCTCTCATGTATACATTTCCAGGTTCTACACAGCAAGCTGCTGAAGCAACAATGGATCCACATGGATCTTCATCCACATCTGACACTCAGATTTCTTCTCCTGATAAACCTCTTGAAAAGCTAAAAGGTAGTCTTGGACGACCAAACAAGAAACATGCAAAACCTAAAAGTAGCCCAAGCAAATCTAAGCGTGCTCGTGGAAAGCCGAAGAATGGCTCTGGACGTACAAAGAATGGCTCTGGACGTACAAAGAAAACACCTGGCCAGCCTCAAGGTCAAGCTGGACGGTCCACATCTCGGAAGTCGAAGTCCTCCTCTGGAAAGTCAAAAGTTGCTTCAGTGAAGTCTGGTTCAGTTGTTGAAGCCGAAGCTGAGAGTCACGCTTGGAACTCTCCTCACAAGAAGACGGCTAACTCTCCGGACAAGCCCTCACCAGTAAACACCAGAAAGATATCAGTAAACACCAGAAAGATATCGGATTCTCACGAGGAATCCCTGGTGGAAAAGAAAATTGCATCTCCCAGTAAACTTCCCAGCCTGTCACCTGCTAATTCCCAAAATAAGAAAAACAAGACCAGTAAATCCAAATCTTCTGTAATGCCCAAATCTAGAGCAGCAGTGACTCCTGTACAAAGAAAGGGGAAAACATCATCATGAGAGACGAGATCTCCCAAATGTCCACGTAACTCTCCTGTACTGGAATCAACAGTGTCAAATACACCAGTGTCAAATGTAATTATTCATTAAGGTTCACCTTTGACATTCTATTGTCTCAACTGACCATTTCTTTTCAAGAAGATGCAGCTTCTCAACATGACAAGTAGTTGACTGGATGCTATTTTCAGTAATCAACAATTTCTAAACGTTTGCTATTCAAACTTCCATCATTAAAGTGGCTCAAACACAATGTGGTGGGTGTGGCAGATATCGTGACTTTACCTGCTGCGTGTCCCATATTATTATTGCTCATATATTATACATATTTACAAAAATTTGCGCTTTCAGACATAAAATGACCTGCAACCCCATAGAAAAAGCTCATTTGACCTGTCGGTGATAAACAATCAATTGTTTATTAAATGGTGCCTACTTCTTTCATTTGCATATATTATATATTATACATATTATATATTATACATATTATATATTATACATATTATATATTCATGAGCTTCCACAAAGTTTGCTGATCATTTCGTCAGCTGGTTATCAAGAAGGATGTCAGTGATTTTGATGAATCAGACCGTGAATGCAGGGGTAGAATTAACGCCTGCCCGCGGACCAATGGCACAAAGCCATTATCGGGCACATTAACTTTATTTCTAGCATGCGCTTTTGGCCCTCTTGATTCAGTAATTACTGTAAGTCAAGGTCCTATGAAGTTGACGACAATAATCAGCAGTAGTTCAGAAAGTACATGTTTGAGGCTCCACGACGGTGTTTTACATACAACTCTTATAGTGTTGTTATTTTACTAAAACATAAAAGTATTTAAAAAAAGGGCCCTTAGATGTTTAGGAGGGCACTCTAGTTTCCAGAACAGAGTTTTACAGAGATCAAAATGGCTGTTAACATTATTTTAGTCACTTGATGTATGATTATTCCTAATGGATTGTTTGACCCATAAACAGTGGGTCTAGACATCATACTTAAGCTTGTAGGAGTCTTGCAAGTTGATATGTGAAAAAGGGCAGAAATGCAAAGTGCAACCCAACTTTTTTCTCGATAACATATCAATGATGGGGGTCCCCTGATGGGGGTCGCCTTCCAACTTCGTTGATTTTGGCAGACCGGATTGAAGACGCTGTTGTAGCTCTGACAAAACTATCGCAGGGTAACTCACGGTTCAGGGGAGCTATTCCCTGATAGACAAGAACAAACACAATACATAGTGATGCTAGTTGTATTGATTCCACCAATACATTAAAAGAAAAAACTATTGTAAAAGAACACAATGTCAGTGTGTTATGAACTTGGAAAAACTTTGATCATTTCGTATAGGTAATGGACATCAACCGTCCACAGTAGGTGTCGGTAGACTCTTCATAGGACCACAAGGCTATTGCAAGACAGAAAACTCAGTAGCGTGTGTAAGCACCATGGACATTGATTACTGCTTGAACCCTGCGTCGCATATTGAGGACAAGTCGTCGAAAGGTTATTTGGGGCAAATGGTTCCACTCCTCATGCAGTGCAGCTTCTAACTGTGCCAGAGTTTGAACTGGGGGGTCTCGACGCCTGATATTCCGACCCAGGATGTCCCAAACATCCCCACAGAAAATGGGATGTGATTTTGGTGGCGCTTAACTTATGATGATATGTATACATTTATTCATTATTTTTATTAATAGTGTAAAATATACTTGCCATTTCACTTATATTGCTATACTTGGCCATATTGGATTAAACACTTCATTGGGTTAGTTTTACAAAGCATTGGAATATGAGTCAGTGATTGAGTAGTGGTTTTACATCACAATAGGGATCTGTCACACGTACATAACGAATCCGAATAAAACCGTATCCCTTATGGTGGGAATTAATGTTTAAACAATAAACATAAAATTCAACAGACAAATGAAATGGTAGGCTTCCAATAGTTTGTGTAAGAGAGATAAAACTGTGTCCCTACCATTGGTGAGCTCAGGACAATCTTCGTGTAGTTGTGATTGAATGCCATTGCCGAGATGGGAACATCTAAAATGCATTGTTCTGTGACCTTGAACTCATCTTCAGTGGTTTCGATCCTCCTTAACACACCTTCCTAGAAACACAATGAACATAAGAAACTAACAACCTACTAGTAAGATATCATATTTGACAGTTTCAATTTCTGAAGGAAAAACAAATAATGATAAACTAAAATATTTGTCAACAAGAGTGAGTTCCATAAGATATTGTCATTGACAATTTCAGTTTCTGAACAAAATTTAATACTGACAAACTAACAATTTTTCAATGACTGCGAGTTCCAAAAACTCAAATAGAACTTTGTCAGGTCATTAGCATCATATTGGTTCAGCAATTAATACATAATATATGAAAATGATGCGCTTTTAGACTTACCGATCCAACTGCATAAAGACCCTTTTTATGTAGAAACAAACTATCCAGTGATCCTTCTAACACCATAGCACTCAGGTCATCCACTGAAAGACAAACATCACCACTAACCAGCATTCTTCTGCATACTCTTGTACATCCTTGACACGAAAGCAGAATTTGATTATTTTACAATCAAGATATATCTCTCCTAAAATGATCGTGAATGAAGAAGTATTGGTTTTTTAATTACTTCAATGTCATATGAATTAGTAAAGGTGATACTAGTAATATTAGTAATTGTCAAAATCATATTCTGAAAGCACTTTCAACTGTAGGAAAAAGTAAAGTACGTACCAACAGGCTGAATGTCAGCCAGACTGGTCTTGGATTGTCCAGCACTTGTTATTCTGGAGCCAGGAGAGTTAGCAGGTAACATGGGGTAGTACAGAACTCTGGCCTTCCACAACTCTGTGTCCACCTGCACACACACACACACACATACACAGACATATACAAATATATATACATATACAGATACACTCAGTACATCAATGACTGACTGTCATGCTATCACATACTAATGGACTAAATTTAATGCATGAATACAAAAAACAACATTATTTTTTCCATTCAATTTTGAGTGAGTGAGTTATTGTTTTACGGCATAGAAGAAATTTTTCACCAATATGTGATGATTCAATTTCGATGCAAGACAATTGGAAATATATTAACATCTTAATCAAACTGTAAACTGTTTGTGGTAACTCTCTACCTTCAGCAGATGTCCCTTTTCACAGCCGATGTAGATGTCTCCAGTAGGTGTCCACGCCTGCGACACGGGAACGACTCGCTGAATGGTTTCGTGTAACTCAGACAGTTCTATGGTGGTCTCGCCGACCAAACCAGCCATGGCTGACATGGGAACGTCAATGGTGTAGCGAGTCATTGTGCTTGACGCGCGAGTCGTGGCGTCCAGTTCCTGCTCTTCCTCGGTCGTCATTGGGTCGTCAGCGGGAGCCTTCATAGTTCTGAAATGTCAGGATCAATGTCATCCGTCTTCAGTGCATTGCATTAATGCACTACATGTGAGACGTTCCTAGAAGCAGAGGGCAGTTCACGGTACTAGAAAGCTCGATGTGTCGATGAAATTAGAAATTGGAATAATTTTGTAAGTGAGGTACGTACTGAACATGGCATCGGCGCCAAGATCTTAATTAATTAATTAATTGTTGTACTCCAACACACACTCCTCCCTTGTCATAACACTGATAACAGGACCGTGTCAATGACAAAATAACATGTAAACTTACAACCAAAGGGGTAATCTTTATGGCCGGTTCCAGTAGGAGTATTTAATATCTCACATGGCTACACAGCTAGGGTGTTGCTGTTACCGCTTGATGGTGGAAAGGGCTGATACACCTTCAGAGGTTGTCTTTGTCAAAGAGATTGATGGCAACTTAATTTAATTCTTTCATAATTTTCAGGTAAACTTGCCTCTAAATATTTTCCAAAAATGAAAAATATCATAATTTATATTTTTTATATTTTTTTATAAATAGCCTCCAGCATCTTTAACAAGGACTAGTTCAAAGACATGGTCTTACATGGATGAGAATGGGAAATTGTTTTTTCAGCTGAAAAAGTTGGGATCCAGGGGCAGAAGGCCAAGGCCAGATTTATGGGACTGACTCTAGAGCAGATCTTTGAAAGATTCTCATCTCTAGTCATAGCATGCAGCACCATCTGATTGATGAAGAGGACTCACTGCGGAAGTAGTATGTATTTGGCATCGGCCTGTTCTGTCTGCCACACTGTGATTTCCTTCACTGTGGTCATGCAGATCTGTCGCCAGTTCCCAGGGTTGAAGCTGACACTGGTCAGAGGTCCACACTTGAGATCCACGGACGCCAACTTGACCCCGGTCTCGTACTTCCTGTGGACACATGATGACCATATGATCAAACCATATAGGTTCAGTTTAACTATACATGCCAAACAATATTTAAAATGTTGTTGATACATGTAAGTGCCTATTAATTCAAACAGGAACAAATAATACTTTTCTTTTTAATTTCTAATAATTATTATAAAAACATGAACATAATTGAAAATGATCTCCAATCATATTTTAGGGATATATTATTATTATTATTATTATATTCAGCATTGTTAAAATCCTATGACAGTAACTGACCACAAAATCATTTCAAAATCTGGGAGACCAGAGATGCTGAGGAGATATTCGCTGGCAGAAAACACCAACCGCTGGAATTCTAGCTGTGCCCCTCCTGGAAACATCAGGACATTGATGATCAATCACATATATGAACAAAACTATCATGAAATCGCATACAACACATCTAGATGAAACAAAAATCTTGATAAATCCTTTCACATTAATTCCCATAAAATCTCTGAATAACTTGGTTTAATATGTTTAGCAATGCATACATTTGAGCATGGCATTAAATTGACAGAACATGTATAAATACAATCTAATATTAAATAATTGCCATATGTCTACATTCAATAGGTCAACAATACACCCTAATACAATAACCTAATAATCTATATTTTTTAACTACTGCTTAGTACTAGTAATATATTCTGTTGCACACATTTCTTAAATTCTTACCTTCCAATGTCTGTACTTTACTAAAGAAAGGATATTCATAAATGAAAATTTTAGGATTGAGACACTGTTCTGCGACAGCAAAGTGCTTCTGAACACTGTGAACTGTGAATGGACCATGTCCGGTTCCCCGGAACGGAAACACGTTCTCGAAGCCATTTTCGTCCACAAATTTAACATTCTTCCCACAGCGGAAACACAGAACATCCTTGTCAATGTAGTGGACTTCAGAATCTGTGTAGCCTTGAGCCCAACTGGAAGAGAACACAAATGCTGTGGTATATGACTGAGCAATAATTGGCCATGACCGAATAAATAATTGCCATCTGTCAGTCCATTTGATGATTTGTAGTCATAGATATGAATGAATATGGACAGCACACATTGATTAATTATCATTTTCCAGTTTTTATTGTGCATGATCATGATGATGTGTGTTGGAAAGCTTGATAAATGAAGATATTTTACTCCACATTTATATATTACAGTGGCAATCAAATTCTGACCAATTTTGTATTTATCATGTTTATTATGTTGTCTGGCCATAGGAACCCATTGGATGGAACAATGGAGTATTAATGCTGAATGCCATAACATAACCCTCTCCCTGCTAGGCACAGGCACTGCTCTTTAGGGCATCTCTGGTTGCCTCCAGCAGGGAGAGGGTTAATAGCACCATCACTAGAGTCGAACCACTAACTACATGTACAAGTCATGACAATGACCAGTAAGTGGGAAATGTTAAGTTATGGCTGGGAGGTTGCCCAGAAAACCTAAATGTTTAGCATGTTTAGGTATCATGGGCATACATGGACATATACACACATATACACACACACATATACACACACACACATACACATATATACACACACACACACACACACCAATTTAACTACAATCTATGATTTTGATTTATTTATTTCACAAGCTGAATACGATCTATACTTATAAGACTGACAAATTGGTACCAGAGGATACATATCGTACTCAGATTACATATCATGATAATGACAAATACCTTTTCTTAACTTTAAATTAAAGACTGTGTGGAATTACTAAATAGCTGTGTTATCAGCTGTTTATGTAAACAGAATGTAGTATATCACATACTCACCCAAATAATGATATAAATAACAAAACATATCCACTAGCCAGTAAGATACCTATAACATTAGGAGAAATGGATCGGCAGCGAGGTGAGTGGGAACTTCTAACTTTGATATATAGGTCATGTACATGTCAATATTAATGGAACCCTCGAATCATTTATTGGGTCCTAGTATTTCACAGATTAATTATACCAGCTTTCGTACTACTTATTAAAATGCTACTTCTGCTTCCAAAACTCAAAGAATCGTGCCACATGTGGATATATTTGACGTTTGACATTTCCAACGTTATATCACGAAGAACTGATAAAAATATCATCAGAAAACATAAGTATGCAATCGAACAGTGAAGCATTAGAAAATGTAGCATACATATAATCGCTTTTGTACCTCCAAATGTGTTTTCACCGCTGTAGGATAGGTAAAATACTATTGTAATTTACATTTCCAGTAAAACCTGAATAATGTACTGTAATATCTCAGTTTTTCTATAGTCTAATAGACTAAGGGGAGATAACTCTAATTATTGAACACAGTAAAAATAACCTTTCATAACTACTGATATCAATAAAGCTACATAACTCTACATATTAAACAGTAATAAAATATTAAAATATTGAAAACTAGTGGGATATGTGGAAAGTGTAGCTGGTTACCCAATATACTTGTATAGACACATCAAATGTACATACTTTCATGGAAAAATACGTTTGACCAATGCACTTATGAACGTGATGTAAAAAAAAATGCAAATAAATAACTGACAGTCACATTGTCTGCTCGCAAGCTTGTTTAGCTTCAGAAAGTATGTGACCTCTGTGGAATGTCTCTTGTCGACTAAAAAATATATGGAATCCCATATGGGCCATTTCTTGATTTTTGTTAATTGTACAAATTTCATATTAATCATAAAATTTTCATCATTAACTGACAAATGTAGTATTTAATTGTAGTAACAATTCATTTTGAAGATATTTTAGTATTAATTTAGTCATTTTACAGATTGCATCTAGTATTTATGTCAATATTTATATTTTAGGGAAACTGACATTATTTGAACTATTTTGTGGTTTATTTGTGCTAAAAATCTTTGAATTTGTTCAATTTGATCTCCGTAAATAGAAAAAATTTCCCCCGTTTATCACGGAAAGGGATATACCTCATTTGCATGGCTGCGAAGTGAGGACAGCTTAGGGCGGTGCATTGTTAAAATTAACCCTGGCAATAGCAGTGTTTTGTGATAAAAGAACAAGAAAGTGAGTGTTCTTTACGATTAACATTAGTATTTCGATAAAATCGTCAACAGATCGCGCGAAGCTCGCATCGAGCCGTAATACCACGAAAACCGGTCACTCGATGGTATTGCCAAAACAAATATTAGATCTAGGCTTCGAACAGATAATCAGCTCCTCACATGCGATAAACAACAGTTTCAGTTGAAACATCAACTTACGCCAATTCTAGATGTCCATACTGATCCATACTGCTCTGTTTTGTTCGACTGTCCTATCAATATAGATAGCCCAGGTGATAATATAACATCAAAAAATGTGTTTAATCCTCCATGTTGTGACTGTGTGGTTGCCAGGGATCTGAACTCTCGCGAGAGGTTTCGGCGAAGGTCATTTTAAGTCCACTTCGATAGTCGATAATGTCAAATGGTTATTTGAATATTACTGATTAGAAATAATCTAACATAGAACATGATAAATTTAGGTGATACAATTACTATCGGAAATATATATTTACTAATATCTAAGCATTAATTTCAAAATAATAATTTGCATCACATATTTATCGAAAATTTAGACTTACGGAAGTGCACAAGCTTCTGATTCTGCGCCGACTGTCCAAAACCTTCAGGACGGAGGACGGATCAGTGGTGATGTAAACACGTGTTATGTGATTGGAAAGGGTATAATTACATCACCAATATTGTCAACATGGCAAGGGAACTGTCTCTTAAAAACATGAGGACCATGTTTAGGCACATATTGCGTGCCAGCCTGTCTCGACCGAGCGAAAATCGGATAAACAGTCTGGGCCACAGTTGTGCAAGGGCGGTCTTCGGACAAAACTGGTCAAAGGCTGTGCAGGAACTGTCAGTAAAGTTCAATGCTAGATTGACAGTGATGGCAGAATGTTTTGAAAAACAGTGCAGTTTCCTAATTGTGCAGCGGATGAAAAGGGCTGCCCAATTGTTTGCCTTCTACAACAGACTGTATGGGGAGAAACTAGTTGACAAGTTCGGGGATTCCATTTTTCGTCAGACGAAGAAACCTTTGTGTTTTCTACTTGGGGCAGCATTTTTTTCATGGGATGAGAATAAAATAAGTGATACAGAACTTAACAGGTGTGTGCAGTGTATGCCTATGAGAATTCCAATGCATTTGTCTTCATAGAATTTACACAATATGACGCAAACTGTTATTAGGTCAAAGGTCACTGTATCTCCCGATTCTCAGCTACATTGTCGGTGTCGTACTGTTGTAGATTAGTCAAACAATCTTTTTAATTGTTCAAAATAGATACTTATTCAATCTAAGTTCGTGAAATGCCAGCTAACTAACCGAAGATCTGAGTTCTCTACTGACCATAAGCATTTGATAAGTTGCTCAGATTCAGAAGCAAAATTCTGATTTATTTCACATCGGCAGGAAATATCTTTAATTGTACTTAAGATGGGGAGATATGCACATACTTGTTGTTAAAGTATCAACAACAACAAATCTGCTAGAACACATATTTTTTGGAAACGAAAATATTTTGATGACAGTTTAAATAAATTCACCAAATAAGTAACTTGTATTGCCTATGTGTGTTGAAATGGGAGTGTATTCTATTATAGCAGCGTTGCTGATTGGTAGGTTTCAGATGTTGTTCTATTCGTCAGTTACAATTTAATTTTACCAATTATGACATGATGATCTTTGATAATAAAGTGATTGAGTAATAATAGTTATGATGCTGTGTGGACAGTGGTTATGATGTCATAATACTCATTCTATAACATTGTACAACTTGTTGCAAAAGAAGTGGTTTTAATTTATTCTTATTCTTCATTATGGGTAATATGAGCAACTTATCTGTTGACATGACTTCATTATGATTGGAATATTTTTTTCTCCAATTGACATTGAGTGATAATTTTAATAAAAATAGGTTCCAGGTTCAAATCCCGCCCCGGGGGCCCGGCATCAATGTTCACGAAAGTTACCTTTCTGACGCGATATTGAT
>JAUTBT010063972.1:0-14434 GCA_032361225.1 Lepetodrilus schrolli
TATTAGACTATAGAAAATTGAGATATTACAGTACATTACCAACTGATTATTCAGGTTTTACCGGAAATGTAAACTGCCTATCCCACAGCGGTGAAGATATTTGGAGGTACAAAAGCAATTATATGTATGCTACGTGCATGTACTTTGCATTTTTAGCTCCAATTTGGTCCAAAATGACAACTCAATCTGTGATTGTATGTCTTTAACTTCAACCTTAGCAATGGTGTAGTTTTATGACTAAGGACAGGACATTGTATAATTATGATATAACATTTTATTATAATTATTTTGAATAATTATAATAAAATGTTATATCCAAACTATTCAAAGTCCTCTGCTTCGAGTTATACTGTTTCGTACAGGATAGCCCCGACTTATGCCCCGACTACAGTACGACCCTCTCATGAAAGCAGGGCGGGACTAGTGGGAGTAGTGGCTATGGTTGACAAGCAATCTATTCTGATTGTACGTCACATGACGAAATCCAACAGTAGTCGTGGCTACTTTGTCGTCGTATATCTTTGTCATCAATGCTGTAAATGTCGGTCAAACTCCTCAATACAATAATGAACCGTTTTGAAACTCGCTAGAAAATCAATCATATTTGAAAGCTAAATTTTCCACTACCCATAATAGTCAAACAAAACATCTGACCCGTGTTTCATGAAAGTATTGTACCGGGAGTAAATTGGGATTTATGTAATTTCCTGCTATAGAAAAAGCCCTTGCATACGCCCTGATTTGAGACAGGACTACAGTATGACCGATTCATCAAATGCAGGCCTGGACTTTTACCATATGTCCAATATGAACACATCACAATATGATATTTGTGTTGCAATATATTTCACCATTAATTCTACCAGATAGAATAGTTACCAGAAATCAAATAATTTCTTTGGTATGTGTGGATTATATTTTGCAACATAAATAAAACTAAGGGCAATTTCTCGTTCCATAGTTTTCGTTAACATGGTAACATTTGGGAGTATACGTGATATTTTATTTATAAATAGATCCAACAGGTTCCGAGCTCACTCAACAAATACAATTCAGCAGAGAGTAAATACAATACCTTGCATCCAGGTTGAAACTTTCTGTGAATACGATCATGCTTCCATTCTCAACTTCAAACTCAGACTCATGAAATAAAGGTTAGGAATAATATTAAGTTTGTGTTCAGTTTTAGTATAAAATAGCTTCATGTTTTTTTTTATGGTTTGGTCTAAACATTGTACTATACTCAAACAAAATATAGCATATTGTTATACAATGGGTGAATTTCCATGCAATTCAAATGTAATGCAATAAATAGAACAAACTAGGAAGACTAAGATTATAAGATTGAGACTTATTTTCAACAAACCTTTGTTTATGGAAATACATTTCACCAACAAATATATCAAATTATATTTAGATAAAAAGTGAATACATTTGTTTTATTGATAACATCAAATTGCAATGTTGAATTATGGACATTTCAAGAATACGGTAGACTACTTACAGTTATGTTAAAGATTTAGAGAAATCTTCAGTTTTGAATTCTTGTAAGTGCTTCAAACCGCTAACCGTCAAATAATAACTGAATACTACATAGTAGTACAAATGATCACAATGGATTCAGTGGAAATGAGCTTTATATGTGCAGCATGTTACGGAAAGAAAAACACACTGGTCTTTAACTATGTCACACAGTCATTATTCTGAATGCGTCAAATATTACAATTTGGAAGTTGTAACAATTATAAATTGAATTTTACATAACATCTTGGAAATAATGTGAAGCACCATTTGCATAATCTTTTTTGGGGTTACAATTTCAACTTCATCAGCGCAGTATTTTCAAAGTAAATGCTGAAGACAATCCAAACGTAACACGTGATAAATGTACACGTGATTTGTTGACACGTGATGAGTAGACATGCAACGGTGGACGGATGACAAATAGTCAATTTCACAAAGATATCCCCTTGTACATGTGACAAGATAAAATGTGACATAGACGCATGTGACAAGCTAGCACATAACAAACAGGCCAGAAAATTAGTTCAATTGGTCCTTTGGAACAATTAACACAAAATTAAAATATTATTTTAAAACGACACTTTCCACGTAAACTATTAACAAAAACATTGAACTTAATCAGCAGTAAGTTATTTTGAAGAAACAAAAAAAGAAGAATAGTAAAACAACCGGCTCGCTAGTAGCCATGATAACAATTTGCTTCCATAGTAATACATGAAACAACACCAACAGTGTCAGGTAAAATTGGACTCCCATAGTCAAGTTTTGCTTCTCATAGTTGAGTTTTGTTTCTCATAGTCGAGTTTTGTTTCTTTTTCTACAAACATTTCAGCCACACTGTAGTTTCACGGATCCGGACACAATTACATCACATGTACGCATCCGAGTATCGGTAGTCCGACATTTTGATTGATTTCCCTTTGACAAGTCTCAGGTCGCCACTACGAGGCGTGGCACCCTCTGCTGGCTCGTCGGCCATTACGGAGGACGGGCGAGACTTTGGGCCCGTCCTCAACTCTGTCCCTGACATGGAAGTCAGCAGCTTGGTGTCCTGCTCGGTCCGCGAGTAACACTTGTTGGCCTGGGGGGAGCTGTCCGGAGAATGCTGGTGGGCCGACTTCTGTATGGGCTGTAACCTCACCCCCTGTAAGCAGAGGATGTTGTTATAGTAGGACAAACTGTTTTCTGCATGGTTCTCACAGGTTTCCTCTACCCATAGACTGCAGGTTTCCTCCTACCATAACCTGACTGATAACATGAGAAGTATTCTAGAAATTCGCATTTAATCCTTAATACGTTAAATAATTTAAAAAAAATAAAAAATAAAAAATCGCTCTCCGACCCACTTGCCCACACAAAATATCTTGACTACAGTTCAAGGGACTACAGTCAGGATTGAATTCAAGATTTCGGGCTACGAGTCCGACGCTTTACCACCAAAGCTATGCAGGTTACAAATAAATCACAAAATTCAATTCTTTTGAAACAGTCAAGAGTAGCCAGCAACAGCACGTGCTTCCCGCAAACTACATGGAACAGGATATAGACGTGACAATCCATCCAGAGAGAAGGGCTGAAGCTTCAACCCTTTTGTTATAATAGCTACCTTCAGGAGCATGGCTAAATATTCCCCCTGTGATGTTGGTTGATTTGTGGATTAAAGCCACTTTTAAGATTTTTTTTATTCTCATCATGGCTTGCATGCTTATGTACTGCTTGTACTAGTCTGGATTTCCACCAGTTTTTATAGTGCTAGTTCACTTGGAATATCATGCCACAGATAGAACATGGATACCCCACTCAGGCAAAATATACTGATTCCGAGCTAACCAGTCCTTGCTTTACCCCTTTAACCCTCTCCCTGCTGGATCTCCAGTTGCCTCCATCAGGGAGAGGGTTAATGCTGAGTGCCAAGCAGGGGAACAACAAGTATCATCTTTTAACGTCTTTTTGGAATGACGCGACCGGGGATGGAACCCGCAACCTTCCGCACTCTGGGCCGACGCTCTAACCATTACGCCATGGAACTGGCTTTTTATGTAAAGCGCTAACTCAAATCAATTCAGGAGAATGCTGATGTACACTTCCACACATCTACCGGAGTCTACCTCCGATAACCAACCTCAGCTACAGCTCCATACCTACACCTCCAGTAACCTACCTAGACTACTGTAGGCTACCTCTGATATTCTGCCATATGTAATAAAAGGCCCCTCTAAGTAACCTACCCTATCTACTGGGGTATGTGTGAGTTTCCGCATCTGTGTGCCGTGTTTGTACTGCTTCTGGTCGCGGCTGGTCAAGTCTCGCTGGACGTCCCTGGGGGTGTAGGGGTCAACTGCGGGGTCAACGTCGTCCTTCCAGTCGTACTCCGCTCGCGACATCCGTGATGTGTTACGTACCGGGATGGAAGGAGAGATACGACCGTCCTCCAGATCTGTGTTCAGTTGCTGGAGAAAACATGGTCAAAAAGTAATTTAAGTAAAATCTATAGGAGAAAATTTGTTTCCAAAGACAATGGTGTAACATCTATCGAGTTTGATCCTATAACAATATTAGAATCATATATAATTATTATATCAATTTTTTTTTATTGTTGTTGGAAGGAAAACTGTGCCTAAAAGAACTTCTTTTTCATTGATCGATCATGAATTAATTATGGGAAAATATTTGTCTCCAAAGACACCATGTGTAACATTCTGTCAAAATATATTCCACAATGATATTAGAATCAAATAAATATTTTTAAAAAGAGATACTAATCACATCAGTTTTATTGTTTTACTATTAAGTTGTTGGAAGGACAACACTACCTGTAACAACTTCTGATTATTTTTTTATTGATCATAAATTAATTTGTATAACAATGGTAACAGAACTTGCTTCTAAAGACACTAGATTGTAATGCATGTCAGATTTTATCCCATAATGACATAAGATTAGAATCAATTGAATAAAAAAAATATAGAAATGAAAATACAAATAGAAAAGTATACCACTTTTTTGTGTGTTTTACAGTTAAGAATGTGGAGTTTAACATATGTTAGATTTTGTTGCCAGGATAACACATCATTAGAATATCAGTATTATTGTTTTACTGTTAGGTAGTTGTGAGGACAATGGTACCTGTAAGAATTTCTGTTTCTTCTTCTTCCGAGCCAGGCTGTACATTGACACACCATTGTAGCGTTCACTTGTACTGGGCGTCTCGATAGCACGCCTGTCACATAATGTACACAGTTGTAGGGAAACATTATGATGCACAAAATACACAGAAATGTACTCAGTTGTAAGGAAATGTTACGATCCATGAAATATATAAAATATACAGTTGTAAGGAAACATAATGAATTAGATGAAAGAAATAGAGTTTTAAGGAAATGTTATGATACATGACATAAATAAAATGTACAGTTGTAAGGAAACGTTATGAATTTGATACAAGAAATACACAGAATGTGTCTGTGCTTCACTTCTATTATCCAGGCAATCTGAGATTTACACATTAATACACTAGTAGTAGAAGTTATGAAGAAATGCAGTATTCAGAAAAATTAAAAGAATCTGATTAATAGGGCATCTACTGTTTCCTCCAGGAAAAATACATTAACTAATTAGGATTAAATCCCAGTCATTGGAATTTGCTAATAGACAATAGAAAATCTTAATTAGTACTTTTGACCTTATCCTGCATAGCTATTTGGATGTCATTGAAAAGCACACAATTAATTTTTTTTAAATCCAAAAGAAAATCAAAAATTTGTGGTATCACTCAAGTTAGATAACTCCCGACTGTTTCACAACTTACCAGGGCACATAGTGGGCAGGTGACTCCGACCTCAAATGGTACGGCTGGTGACCTGCATATTTTGCATATGACCTTGTCTGCAGACTTAAATGACGATTGTCTCGAGCAGTTTCACGACTGTAACTGAAGTCTGCAAGACAAAACCACTCGGACATTGGTGTTTTGTTCAGAAGACATGGAAAGCATAGTCGATGCATTAATCCATTATTTACAATGTACACAGATTGAAACAATACAATATTAAAACACAGATATAAATTATCATAAAATATTTGTCAAAAATCATAAAATATTTGTCAAAAATAAAGTAGTATGGTAAGATGTCTTTATTTAAACTGTGTGGCTGAAAAGGAAAGGTGTGTTTTGAAAAGTGATTGAAAAACATGCAAAAGGTTGAAATTATCATGTAAAATGAACTAATTTCGGGTAAAAAGATTAAATGATGTGATAGAAGAAGGTGTAAACAACACTGAAACATGTTTGTCTGTGTAAATGCTAATAGCAAAGCCAGAAGAAAACATGTCATATGATCAGTATCGTCATGGAAACACTGATTAATCGAGTCTCTTAGACAACAAAATACTGCTAAGTTTATCTCTGTCGTAACACACTATGTACTGTTTGTGGAGGGTAATATTCTGCCTGGCGCTTCATAAAATGGTCGTACTATGCTAGGATATATGTCCAGGCCCCGAGATTATGAAACTTTTTTGAATATGATTTTACGTTCAGCTTTAGTTTTGTTCACAAATCCCAAAATAAAATTAGAGCTTGAACATGAAATCGTACTCAAAAGGTTTTGTAAACCACAGAGCCTGGTCTGGTGATATGCCTATTTTACGAATTACAGATCGACTATTCTCAATCTTGATTTCTAGAGGACTTGTTCTGTTCAGGATAAATTGAAATCTTGAAGAATACATTTGATCAATGCTTGTTTTCCCCCCAACACTTCCCTATAAAGCTACTAGAAGGTACATTATCAATCTATTGTAGTGAACAATGAACAGTAACGTGCAACTGAAAAAGGCCGAATGCAAAGCAAAAAAAGGAATAACTACCCTTAGTCATTAATATTATTGTTAACTTTACCTAACCAAATTGTGGAGAGAGAAAACGCCACTCTTACTTACACTAGATTGTTGAGAATATTACTAACTCTATTAGGATAGATACTTGTACTACTCTGGATAATAGTTATTTCCAATCTACTGTAATAATTTGCAACTGAAAAAGCAGTAAAAAGCAAACAAATGAACATCTTTCTACCCCTGCATGTGGTACATCATCTAGATGGCCTTGCCATTTGACCTATTTATGCCCCACTAACTAGTATTTTAGTATTATCACTGTCCTACTGAAAATTAATAAAATCGTGATGCACACATCCCCTTGAAGCAAACAGCCTATTATAAGATTCCCGCCATTGATATTTACATATGCATCATGCACACAAGCTGTGATGGTGATGTCATTGCTAAGGCTGCTGGGAGACCCAGTGAAATCAAATATGGCTGCCCCCATCGGGGAACGACAAGTCTGTAAAGTCAAAACTGTGGTGAATACTTTACCTGGTGACGTACTCATCTCGTACATCTCATAACCTGAATCTGACAAAATAAAACATGGAAAATCGTGTGACTCATCGTCATGGTTACCTACGACTACACAGACATCGATACAACAGAATTGCAAATCACAACAGTCACACATTACTTGAAGATTTCAGGGGCGGAAACATTTCTTTCTAAATGTACACATCATTAACAAAGCCAAATGACACGAGAGAGTGAATTATTGTTTTACGTCACAGCGGGAATCATACGTCACGACATGGACATATTGTGATTCACAAGAAGGATAAAGGTTTGTACGAACATACAGACACAAAGGATAGATAGAGTCCAACAGATATGATAGACAACAGTGGGGACACAGATGGTCAGATTTGCTGGATGGTGGATGGACACTATGTAACGAAACTACAGCAGTGGATGAGGAGGACAGATAATGTCCACTAGTAACTGTTTGGACCAAGAACTGGCCATCAAGGGAGACGTAGAGATGACCTCTCACACTCACCGTAGTACTGGTTCCGAGAACGTCGAGAAGAGCTGTAGTTGTGTGCGTCTTTGTATTTGTTGCTGCCCACCGAGTCCATAGCTTGTTGCAACTGAAAACACACGCAAAATAATTCTTTCAATTTGCTAAAATATTATTGGCTATCATAAACACGATGGTGAACCTCTTATTGGAATAGTGCCTAGCGAGATTGACATCCATTGTCATACATGACATATGCTACTCAATATTTGCTAAGGACCACATGCCGTACAGCAATTTGACAAATCTATTAAACTCACCAACATTACATTTGTGAGGAACACAAACAATCTCAGTTGCATAGCAATAGATGGAATATTGTGTTCTCTCCATCCTGGAGGTAACCTGAGACATCCTAAAGAGCTGTGTTTGTGCCAAATCCAGCACGCTTTGCAAAGGCCATGTGATCTAACTTGCTTGCCATCAAAGCGAGATCAAAGTGCTGCGGTTGGCAATCAGATGTGTCCTAACATGTGCAAGTTCCACCTACTTCTCGGTCACAATGTGGCACTGTCGCCTGCACAATTTGCATTTTGGATGTTGTTACATACTGTAGCTGTTAATAAACACATTTTGATTGGTTGGTTTAAAATTAGACACACAGGAAGACAACTAGCCATGCCGTTAATGTACCATTTGCCAGCTGGATAAATGCAAGCTAAGATGGGAAGGGTAGTAAACGTAGTCATGCGTATCTCGGAGTTCTACCCTTCCCTGGGGAGATGAATCCATCGGGGAGAGGAAATGAACATTAAGAGTATGTAGATACCTTGGTGTCGGACAGTTTCTCAGTCAGGTTGTGTATGGGCACACCGCCGTCCCTGGCCTTCTTCTTGTTTAATGTAGAACTCTTGATCCTCTGAAGTTCTTCCTGTGTGGCTTGGTCCAGAAACTTTACATTGAGAACAACATCAAAACCATTAGCAATGGGTCAAGTTGGATTGGACAGTCCGATCAATTTGCATGGGTCAAGTTGGATCACTGACAGTGTTTGAAAAATACGATAGATTCACTGAAGTTTATTGTTATTGCCCGTCCTTTGGCCTGGTGCTTTTCTGACCAGCATAATAATCGTATTATGAGAGGACCTTCCAAACTTCTGGTCCACCAGCTGGTATTTTTGATATTTTACGAACACTGGTCACTAATAGCCAGGTACAGACTCAAGTATTGAAACTAATGCTGTATATCCAGTTTGTTAGTAATGAAAACATATGTTTGCAAAGGATCTAGAAAACTATTTGGTTTTGAATGTTTATGCAATGCATAAACTCATGAAGAAATGCATTACATGACTGTCAATAATCTCTATTATAACAGGGTTTAGTTAATCTAAATAAAATCACATTTTGGTCACTTCTGCTACTGCAAAATAAAGACCTAATGCTACCCCATTTGAGTATTTGTCCTGATGACCTTCTGTGAACCCTGCTATTAGCCAATCAGACAGCTTCAGATAAAACCTTGTTCACACGGTACATTTGATTGGCTAATATATCAGCTTCCTATTGCATGACAGAGGTCATAAATGGTCATAGGGACAAAGGCACGCCTGGGTTTCATTAGATCTTGGTGCAAAAAAATAGCAGAATATGAACCAAAACTTGGTTTTTATCAGGACCCAAGAATATGAAACTTGTTGAATACGATTTCATGCTCAAGCTAAAAGTTTATACAGAGATTTGTGAACAAAACCTTGAGCATGAAATCTCTAGGCATAGCAACACACAACTGATTTCAATGGAAAACAAGTCCAGGGTCTGGGGGCTGCAGGCCAGAGAAAATAAATCAACCCCTGGACAAATACATCTGCAGACTTCCACAGGGCCACGGAAAATTGCAATGCCTGAATCTTGGGGCCAAATTAAGGGTATCATGGCATACTACCAACCTTTTTTCTGTCTATACGTGGGCTTGTCATCGGTCCCTTCCCCCCGCCCCCTGGGGTCTGTCCGGGGGCCTGGAGACTGATGGTAAACGTGTTACTCTTCCCCCGGGGTGAGGAGTCCCCCATGTCCTCATTGTCTACATATCCATGATCAGGGCCCCCCACACTGTCCCGCTTTTTGATATACTTGGAATCACTGAGAGTCCACTCCATCTTGTTGTCTCCCGATACCTCCTGACTAGCAACCTTGTTGTTCTTCCCATTGAAATCGTTCAGGAGATTTCCGTTTCGGAAATCGGCAAATGTACTGTGGTGCCGGCTCTCCAGCATGGCCCCGCCTTTCCGCGGATCCACGGATCTCGCCAGACTCTTGGAGTCGACCTCCATCTGGCTGGTGTGGTTCTTTACCGGGAGCCCGTCTGCTGGCATGTCATCCGTGTCCATGGTGACACCCTGATGACCTCTGACCTGGTGGTGGCGTTGGTCAGAGTTTGCGGTGGACTGGTTCCGCGCCTGCTTCAAAAACTTGCTGTGGACTGTGGAGATGGTGGTAACCGTGGTGGTGTTGCCCTGGATGACGTGGTTCTTCTCCGTTGCATCGCCATTCTCTGCCGTATCCATCTTCTCCATCATAATTCCGGTGTTTGGGCGACTTGTGTTTTTTCTGTTTTCACTGAGGAATCAAAATGAAAAGTTTCTATTAAAACATCAACACATGTTAGAAGTAAGTGTAAACGGAGAATCTCGCCCGAGCGTGTATTTTGATTTAGAATATATCAACACTCAAAAAAAAGCACAGGTTTTGGAAATCATTCGAGGAGAAAAACTGCACGTGATAAACATGTTCATGTGTCATGATGTGACGTCAAGGAATACACTGTGGTGTCATTTACATAATAATAATAAAGTGAACATTTGTATTCCACCAAATCCATGTTTAAAAGCATGCTCCTGGCACTACACTATTACCCCCGGTCAACGGATTTGTGTGCACTCAATTCCTTCTCAACTCCCTGGGATTATGAAACTTTCTGAGTACGATTTCATCCGCACGTTCAAATTTTACATGGGGATTTATGATTTTTTTGTTGGAGTTGAGCATGAATCGTACTCATTCGAGGCAAGACAGAATTATTGCACCTGCTAACGACTTTTACCTGTTGACTTCATCAGAGTATTCTGTTTTTCGTTTTTTGTTGGAGTTGTATGATGTGAAGTGTTTGACAGGTGCTCTGTTGTTGCGTTGTAGGAGTTTCTCTGTGGAGAATGCCTCATGGTCCAGACATTCCTCTATGGACGCCCGGTCCAGTGGGTCCAACTGGAGGGTCCTCTAGAAACACCGGATCCATGAGTGTTATATATCAATTTCAAGAAAACCTACTTTGGAGGCAATGATTTCCTTGTCAGATTTCAGTGTTGATTTGTTTAATGTTAACATGAGTGACAGTCACAGTAGGAATATTTCACCCATATGTGACGAGATTTGTACACAATGCTAATATAATATAAAGATTAGTTCTTTAATATTTGACTATTTAGAGACATTGGTGAGAACCAAATCACTTGAGGACAAACAGTTTTTAAATGCGGGACTTCTCACCCAAGAAAAACATATTTGTGGGAGTGCCTATGATTTTGCGCGAATCCTACAATCGCACGTGCTGGATTGAACACTGCCCTAGGCCACATTGGGCCACACTGACTGTGCTACATTGGGCCACACTGGGATATCTTACCTCCATGTATGAAATGAGCACACTGTTGAGGATGCCCTGATAGCGCTTGGCCAGTGTCTGAGGACTGCTGACTGCCGGGAACTGAATGTACGACATAAAAATAAAATAACAATGTTCACAAAAGACTCATTGTGTAACTGCGATAGTTGGAACTTGGCGCTCTAGAAATAGATTATTATTATTATTATTATTAATAATATTAGTAGTGACAACATATATCCGTGGTTGAAAACAATACGCAGTCCAAACCCGTATTTAAATGTATTCATACATATCACTCCGGATTGCTGGCTGAACGGCTTGTGTAGCACTACATATCATATGTATTGATATATGTATTGTCGGCTGAGCGCAGCCCTGGCCACAGGATTACGAAACCTTTTTAGTACGATTTCATGCTCAAAGTTTTGTTCACGAATCAACATAAAGTATTTGAGCTTGAGCACGACATCATACTCAATAGGTTTCGCAATCTCTGGGTCAGAAAACCCACCTTGAGTCCGGAGAAGCGCGGGTTCTTGTAGAACATGTTCATCTGGTCTGGTGGCAGGGGACCGATGACCTTCTGAATGACGAACAGCTGGTCGATCTCGCTCTCCCCAGGGAACAATGGCTGTCCGTCGCTCAGCTCCCCCAGGATACAGCCAATAGCCCACACGTCCACCGCCTTGCCGTATGCAGCACTGTAACACAGACACCACGCACGTCACGGACACAGTTGCTTCATTATTTTTAAGGAATGGAGAATTACTTGGACATTTCCCACTATGTTAAGTACTATTTATGACTCATGATTCCAAGTAAAAAAGGGGAAACCATGACATGCTATTGTAATCTGTTACATATTTTTATTTAATTGTGTTGAGAGTCCCTTTCAAGATTCTTTTACAGATATCATGGCTTGTCAGTCTAGGACAGGAGGAAACCAGCAACATACATAGTGCTGAATGTTGCAGTACTGACATGCTTTGTAAATAGAAAATGTGTTTTATTGTCGCAAGTACTAGCCGTGGCTTAATATTCAAGTAAATAAAACAAAAAGCTAGATTTACAATTTAAATTAGAAACTATGGCTTCTTGTTGCAAGCAGAAGCCATGGCTCACTATTCCAAAACAAATGAATGTCTTTTTATTGCAAGTAAAAAACATATTTTACTATTGCTAGGGGGGAAATGGCTTACTATTTAGCATTCTAACAACAGCCATGGCTTATTATCACAACAATAAATCATGGCATATTAACATTAAAAAGGCTTACTATTGCTAGTAAAATAATAGCTTATTAATATTTATAGTTTTAAAAAAAACATGGCTTATTATTGCTAGCAATGATGGCTTACTACAATGAAAGTGAAAAATGGCTTATTATTGCTGTTAATAAAATGTTAAATTTCATATCCATGAAAACGACATTTAAAAAAGCAGTGATTTTTATAGCTGAGAGTTGTTTTAGAATAATTATATTTATTTAGGTAATGTATGCAATGCTTGAAAATTAAAATTACCAAAAATATTCGGATTTGATTTGTAAGCTATTTATAGAAAACATGAAATCTTTAAAGAGGCCACTGATGAAAAGTTTCTCTACTGACCCAAGCAAGAGTTCCGGTGACCGATACCACCTGGTCGCCACGTAGTCAGTATACAGCCCACTGGCGCCACCTGTGATATTCCGCGCAAACCCTGCAGGATACAACGTCCTCAATTAGCGGTAATTTACGTCATGAGCACTACATGCTTCCGAGGCGATTAAACAATTCATGAATGAATCGATTACAATTCCTGAATTTCGCCTCTCGAGGGAAATTATATGATGGCTTCAAATCCCATGCTAATTGCATAAGCTACGAATGTTCAATGTATTCTACGTGTAACCTCTTGAAGTCAAGTATGAATAACATATAAGGTATGGAATAAAAATTTCAAATTATTATTTTTAAAAAGTAACTTACCAAAGTCACACAATTTAAGAATATCATTTTTCCCTATGAGTAGATTTTCGGGTTTGATGTCTGAAAGAAAGAAAGAATACATAAAAGTTAGATTTACATTAAATGGATCTTTAGTAATAGGATTATTTATAACTGGCCAAACTTTGTAATCTTCACATGGTGAAATATAATACATGTATAAAACATACACAAATCCACACATGCACAAACACAGTATATTCATTGGCCAGTAATGGAACTGACTTTAACCTTCTTTCCTGTAATGACAACCGGAAATGCTCTATATATCAGTGATAGTGATTAACCCACCAGGGAGAGGGTTAACCAGTGATAACACTAAGACCGATCATATTGATTATAATTGGTATCATTCCCTAGGCACTCTGTGAAACTATTCTATAATATTGCGAGCATAAACACGATTTACTTCTGACAAGATTGGACAGTGTTTTATAGAAAGCTAAGACATCTTTACGATAGATTACAAGCAAGATAGTCTTGTGGTTTCATTTTTCCAGGTTAAACTTCTGAACCATAGAAGAACACACCCCCTTACATACAGGCCACCAACTGCATAAGTCAGGCTGTTAATTTGCAGCATAAATTTGTCATTTATATTATTTTTCCTTTGAAATATAAATGATTTTTTAAAAAGGCAGGTTTATTTCATATTGAAGAATATTCAAAGATTAATAGCTATCGATAATCATATTGACCTAAATGTTGGAAAAACAATTCTTGATGATCAAGATCATTAAATTAAGATAACTCTTCTCTTAATTTACTGTTCTCGTTCATGTAGTAATTATAATGTATATTATTCACTAAAACTATTATTTTTAAGCAACAAATTCTGACCCGTAAGTAATCAACCTGTAATATTTACCACAGGCTGTCTCGTACAAGAATTACTTTCGCAATCTGGCCATTATTACCTTGTACTATGTTCTATAACACTAATCAGAAACAACATAAAAAAAAGTTTCCCTAACAGCATATTACAAGTCACACACACAAAAAAAGGTCTCCTGATCAATGGACGATTACTTCAATATTTTTTTCTTAAACGACAAATCCGTTTACGAGTTATGAGCGATTGTAAAACACGCTAACGAGAGCATGCATGCCTCGATCGCGGACCCCGATAATCTGTTGATGTAGCAGGTATTAAGTCAGGAACGTGCTACAGGGCACTTGACTTTCGCCATTCACCTATGAACAACACGGGAACAATGCCATCTCGTTAAGTCTGCTTTCACCTTCTGACAAAACTTGGACGCAGATTGATGTGATACCACCACCAGGGAGCGCTCAATAGTTCAGTTCACCTCAGCGGGCGAGCACAATAACATACACATAACCACAACTGGCAGATAGGTAATGGAAGTGTTTAAGCTTATCGACAGCTTTCCTAAACCTCCAC
>JAUTBT010063983.1:0-14433 GCA_032361225.1 Lepetodrilus schrolli
TTAAATGTTTAATCGTCGCAAATGGGTGAAAGATTCCCGCAGCGACGTTAAACTTCATAATCACTCACTCACTCACTCACGCATGATATAAGTGAAAGAATCTTATAAGCGACTCTAAACACCAATGATTTTTAAAGACATTTTTGTGGGGATTTTGAGAACTGCCTCATGAGAAGACAAATAAACTCTTTATAACATGTTTATAATGTGGTATATTTATGCTAAATAAAATATTTCATATTTCCATGTTTTGATATCCAGGTTCCGGGGATCAAACCGACCGACATCCAGTGCAAGAAATACAGGGAGACTCTCTTATCCAGCCTGTGGCTGTCCAGCGTGTTGAGGCTCAGTATGTCCGCCAGGCCATACCACCAGAGGGCGCTGCACTACAGCGGGAGCTGGCAGAGGTGGGTCATCGAAAATATCCTTAATTTTATATGTAAAGTTGGAAATGTTGCAATGTGGCCAGTTCAGCAAAACATTATTACTAAACTTTATTGTAAAACAAGATATTACTGCAAGACATTATTGCAAGACATCATAGCAAGACATTGTAGCAAGACATTGGGCACATTATTCATGATTCATAGAAATACGTGAAGTACCATAATTATATGCATCTCTGAGGATGCTCTGTGGAAAGGGAAACAATATTCACAGACATTTAATGCTTCATCTTCAATATTGGTACTAATGAAGTCTGTTTCATCCATGTTTGGTGATTAGACCTGTTGGTATTATTATTATTATTATTATTGTTATTTTCATTGTTATTACCCAGTAAACAGTCACCAAAGTGACAAATATGCACATCTCCTGAAATAGTCCTTGACATCTGAATGATTCAGTGAGTTGGCAATATTTGGGGGACTTGGAGGGGTGTGGGGAAGGAGTGAAGTGTGATTTCCTACATGCTTCCAATTTCTTGTCTGAAGTAAAACGGAAATACCTAAAGGATGGATTTAAATAACAAGCCAGCTGTGCCCAGTCTGCTAATACATGCATTTGGAGATTTAACACGCATGCAATGCATTAGTCATGTCCAGGAATAGCAGACGATCTGGGACTTACAGGTGTGGGCTATTGTGGTGGGCGCATGTTGGCACCTTTTTCTTATTCCGAGAACACCATGCGATGTCTGTTACGTTTCAGTAAAAACTGCAGTTAACTGTATACCGGCCATGGGCAACCGGAGATGCCTGCATGGTGCAGCAATACTGAGTATTCCAGCAGGAAGAGGGTTAATGCCTAACATTGCCAACATTGATCCAGCATTAGAACTGTTACATTTATTGAATACACTATAGAATTGCACCATGGTTCAAATCCAGCCCCAGGAGCCCGCATCAATGTTTGTGAAAGTTACCTTTCTGACACGATCATGATAGGATGTGCTGTCTGTACCATGGCAATACAGTTATATTTCTTAGTCTTGTCAGTACCAGCTGGTGCTCACAGGTTTGGATGTTATGGGTTTCCTCCTGCCCCAAACTGACAAGCTGTGAAATAAGTGAAAGAATCTTGAAAGTAACGTTAAACCCCAATTTAAATAAGAGAAAGAAAAAAGAATTGCAATGGTATATACATGTAATGCAATATTTTGTACATTATTGTGGTATAATTTTTTGTTTGTTTGTAATTTAATCTGTGAAGACAATATGTGTTATAATTAATTGATCAACATCAGTGAAATATTGACTTTAAAACATTTCCATAAAAGATTAGTTATTTCTATCACAATCCTCATAGTTTTCAGCCAAACAAACATCAAAATATTTATACGAAATGAATCTGTTTTTGTCTGAATCTGTTGTTGGCACAGTCATCTCCTGTCTACGTAATATCCACAGCATTCACGTGTATATTATGTCCTCACTCTGCATCTGTGCAGATTCCTAGACTGATGATAAAACCCATTTTGGCCAACTTCCAAGACTTATGGTCTCGTGATGTGGAACATGAGTTATCCCCCCTTTGACTATCCTCAATATCCATTATCACTTACACTAAGTCTGTTACAGGTATTCCAATGTAGTTCAGCACAGCATTCACAAATGTGTTCTAAAAAGAGAGAAATACGTATGTTTGTCTTCCCATCAAACCCCATGCTTGAAATGTATTATACACAGCGTTGAGGGATGCTATATATTGTTATATCATCTTGTGAAAAATATCCATCAGTAATGATGCCTCATAGCAAAAAGAACATCTGATTATGAAGACTGAGGTCAGTTAGATGATACACAATTGTTAAATTAGTACTGAAGTCTGTAATCCCAGATTCGGGCGCCATTGTCTGAGTTATACAATACACTGGTATTAGTCAGACTGTTACTCGTCGGGCACAGGTCTGTGTGTAATCCTTACCCATATCACCTGTGGTGCTAGACTGGGCTGTGTTGTAATCTCACCATTCCAGTCCCTTCACCCACTGCATCAGAGGCCACCCACTGCATCAGAGGCAAGTCCAGTCGGATGCAAATAATGTTCAGTCAAGTGATATGATTCCATGAGCATTTAAAAACATTTTGTTGATAAATGTAAAGGATCCAAGATATTAAATGTAATTCTTGATTATCATTCCTATTATTAAGTAAACATTCAAATTATTAGTTTTCAGGAATTTAAAAACAAAATTGAATTCTCGTGCAATACAGTTGGAAATCATTATTCATATAAAATATCTACAGAGTCAGATGACAATACATATTTTCTATTTATTACTTTTTCTAACTTTGAAGGAGTTTCAAATATCTGTAATTTTAATTGATTGGATGGAATATGTAAAGTTTAAACCTAAGTTACCTACATGCTCACACACATGTGCATGCTCTCAGACGCACACAAAAACATAAATAAAATACATACATAGCTAAACCGTAGCCTGTTGTGAAAATATGCGGCAAAAGTAACAATAAAATCCCGGTAATAGCAACACATTTGGCTCAATACGTAAAGTCATTGTGCACTTGCGCTGGCTTAGAATCATGATGTATACTGACAAGATAATCTATTTTAGTTTGGCAAGTCTATAGATAGACAGATCTCTTGAAATAACATCCTGGTTCCACCAAACAGATTTTAGATAGCGTAATATATTTATAAAGAGTTTATTTGTCTGAAATACATTTTGTGTCCATATCCAGGATAGCATGATGGTTAGTGTAGCACAACTACAAAACTAAAGGTACTGGGTTTGAATCCAATCTGGCCTCTCTTTTTAAGTGTAATTCTAAGGTATTTAAAAAATATTTTTGGGGAAGTGGGGTTTAGAGCTGCTTTCAAGATTCTTTCACTTATATCATGGCTTGTCAGTTTAGGGCAGGAGGAAACCCGCAATAGGCTATACCATTGCTAAAACTGATGTTAAGGTTACCTTGAACATACCGGTATTTGAGTTACGTCGTTTCGTACAGATGGGCATTTCCATATGCAGTTAAGATTGGGGAACTGCTTTGAAGATTATTTCGTGCATATCGTACCTTGTATGTTTACAGCAGGAGGAAAACCTACACCAAATAGAATAGAAGTGCGCACCAACTGGTACTGACAAAACTAAGGATGATAACTGCACTGTGACCATTCAGATGTAGCACATTATCCATATTGCTGAAAAATTTGGAAAAAATATATTTTGTGCATTTTTGTCTACTAAGAAGATATTCTTCATTGTCAATGAAAAATCCATGCATTTTACTAAGGGTTTTTCTATTATGACGTTGGAAATAGTAAGGCATAATAATATCATGTTTTTTTTTATTCATGCATCGTAATTTATATAATGTATTATTTAAAATTGCTATTGCATAAACCTCTTCCAATTTCAACCAAAATACAATGTACAATAAGCTACATATACACTGGATAGGTGCATATATATGTGCATATAGGTACATCTAATTTTAATTTCATTAGAAATAAATGAAACCAAAAATGGTCACATTTTTCAATGCCATTATTAAACACAAAACACATAACAAAGCAATGATATTGGAGAGGTACAATGGCTGTACAGATCTGATATCCTTAATCTGGCCAGACCTCCACCTATCAGGATCTGTTGTATATGTACACGTGTGAGATCTCTGAGAGATGATGCAGCAGTCAATTGGCAGCCGATCAGACGCTTCTCCTTCACGTCCCAGATAGCAGGACAGAGTTGTCAGATAGACCCAGGTCTACATACTGTGAGCGTCTCGTACATCCACGCCTATATCTTTTACGATCTCTCGCTGCACAACCATTTCCAGTTTTATTGAATTCTAGGCAGGGACTGATAAAGCAGGGACTCGTTTTAAACAGTGGGCATGGTGGACTGAATTTCAGTAAGGAGCTACATGTGAAAGCAGTGTTGAAATTTTATTGAAAACCAACCAATCCATAAATATAATAACCCAATTGGAAATGTGCTCACATACAAATAAAACAATACTTTTTTTACACTGTTAAATGTGAATTGTCTGCTATTCCTATTTTGTCAATGTTCTTGGCCCATTAATTATTATTTAATTATTCATTATTTCTATGCATTCTTCTGATGTCATTGAGATATTTCAATCTTAAAGTATTGCACTCTTCATAAAATGAACATTGGAAATAGAATCACTACAATGTTAAATCTTCATTTGGAGGTGTAGCTCAGGCTAAATTCAAGGTAACATAAAGTGAATTAATTGAGAGTGAGCTCTACTCAAATGTTCTAGTTAGGCTTTTAAGTTGTAGAATGTATCACATATGTTATTCTCACTCAGTCCTATTAAATAAATCTGATAAGTTTAAATTTCTTGGGATAAGAATTAATTTTAAAACTATTTACTTTAACTATAGACTATTAATAGTCTATTATTAGACTGGTATACAGTAGCCAAATTGCTCCAGATTTTTAAAATATACATAGCCTGAAATTGAGTTTCCTGGCATCTATAACATAAATAGATATGTATGACTGTAGGCCTTTATGTTCTGTCTAGTTAAAATTGTATATCCATGTAGTTAAAACAATATGAACAACAGATGGCTTGATTTAGTTTTTTCTATAAACTTTAACGAACTATTTTTATCATGAAAACAAGGACAAAGAGGCATAGGCAACTTAATATTTTATGTTTGTTAACCTTCTTGTTGTGTGGGCAACCTTACATGCCCTAGAGAGCAATGTTATTGTCAATACAACATAAAAATGGCCATGGTACTGTATTCATTTGGGAACATTATTTTACATCAATTAACCGGGGTTGTTAATGTCTGTTAGACAGGTATCTATAGTGTTACAGTGTACAAGGTCATGTACAGTATATTCAGTGATGCCAAGTATACCAAGTATATACCAAGTATACCTAATCTGCCTGGATTCAGTGATATCACCCTAAACATCCCATCTTGTACCTTACACAGGGCAAGTAGTTGGAGGTGGTTGCCATGGCAACATTATCATCAAGAGATATTTTTTACGTGTGGAAATGTCAGATTGGCTGCATTGCACCAGTCTTTCACCTCCCTCTATCTCCTCTCTCTCCCTCTCTATCTCTCTCCCCTCTCTCTTTCTCTCTCTCTTCCTCCCTCTCTCCCCCTCTCTCCCCTCTCTCTCTTTCCTTCTCTCTCTATCTTTCTCTCACTCTTTCTCTTTCTTCCTCTCCCCTCCCTCTCTCTCCCATCCCTCCCTCTCTCCCTCTCTCTATCTGTTTCTCTCTCTCTCTATCTCTCTCTATCTCTCTCTCCCCCCTCTCTCTCTCACACTCACTCACTCTATCTCTCTCTCTCCCTTCTCTCACACTCACACTCACTCACTCACTCTATCTCTCTTTCTTTCTCCATTGAGATATCTCAAATGGTTTTCAGTTTGGGATGATTTTCTGGATGAAATAGTTTGAAGTTTCTTTAAAGTAACCCAGCTACAGAAATGTTTTTCTCTTCAATGTTGGAATGTTATTACATGTTACAGATGCTTAGACTCGGAGATACCGAAACCTGTTTTTCTGAACATGTTTTTCGATACATTACTGTTCTGTTCCTACATTTAATTATTTGTTACATATGAGGTATGTGATGCATTACAATCATACCTTGGTTTAATTAATTGAAGCATTTTTTGTGTGATTTGTGAACTTTAATTGAAAATCATTGGCTTCTCAAGTTCTTAGGTTAAATTTGTTGAACTTTAATGTATGTTTTTTTTTATATAATATTTTTTTACAAATTAATATGAGTATTAATAGCAAACATAATTTATGCTAGTACAACTAATTCTTGTTCATAATAAATCCTATCAGAATTGTTTATGAGATTTTATGGTACAATATTGCTGAATTGTATTAATTATTATTAATTTTGTTGTTGTCTGTATATCTTTGTTTGCATCATATTTACCTTTTGTAGACCTGCTACAACAGACAGCTTAGCTGGCCAAGTGATAGCACAGTAGGAGAACCAAATGTCCTAAGTTCGAACCCACCCCTGGGACCTGAGATTAATCCTCGCTGACATTACCTTTCCAACAAGATCATGGAATGATGCACTATCTGTAGCTTTGCAGTGCAGTTATTATCATGGTTCATTAACCAGCTCTTTAGGGCATCTCCAGTTGCCTCCAGCATGGAGAGAGTTAATATTGGCCAGTGTTAACAGGTTTACTGTAATACTCAGTGCTACAACTGTTGCAGGTTTCTTCCTTCCTTAAAACTGATAAGGCATGATACCAATGAAAGAATCTTGATAGCAAATCTAAATCTTTAATGCTTTGAAAATTGAAATAAATTTCTTCTAATATGGCTAGTAATTATAAGAGACAGAAATTAGCTCCAATATATTAAATTTAATTGTTTTATAATTTAAACTGTTCAATTATGAGAACTAATTTGAGAAGAAAATGTAGAAGTTGTTTTGTTTCTAGATATATTGTGTAATTAACAGAAACATTATTAAGTGTAATTAAGTGTTCTCCATCTGGCAGTTAATTACTTGTTAATTACTTGATTATTTGGATCCCATGGTTAGTGGAATTCCCCAGTGATGATGATGAAACTCCTGGGGATAATGTACACCTATATCATAGATAATAACCATATTAATCTTAATAGAATTATTCAATGTTTCATTAAACATATTTAATTTGGGAACAAGCTCTAGTAAAATGGATATGCTAATGTTGAAGTATTGTTGCCTATGAATGTTTCTCAAGATTTATCGTGTAAAAACAATATAAATATTTTCATTAATTAGTTTTTCAGGAGAAACTGATAAATATACATATACTATTTTAATTATTATTCACTTTACACAAGACATTATTATTTTTAAAAACATTGTCAAGTATGGGTGAAATATTCCTACTGCGATTTAAGCACTAATTCATACATTCATTAATTGTTATTATTTAAAAAAATTATTAGAGTATTTTTCATCTAACATACACATTCGACAAACAAAATAATCCAATTTTTCCCCAATAAGCTGTTGTTTTAATAGTTAGATGATAAAACTTAGTTGTTATGGGTTTTCCTCCCACCAAAAGCAGGTTAGTATTGAAATATGGAAGGCAGTATTATTGATTGTTTATCTGCATCAGCTGTGGTCCATTAGTTTATGAATAATTTCACTGAACCCCAATGCCCCCATCATTCCACAAGCTGTTGAAGAATCTATGGAATTTTATTTTGCTGATATTGAAGTTTGGGTAATTTTGATTCCTGTATTATCAGCTGCAACAGCTGATGGGTAGAGAGTATTAACAGCTACAGATAAGTCTGCAGGTCTAATGATTTCACTGCCAGTACAGGAAATACACCGTAGATCCAGTTTCTTATATCGAGGAACATCCTCTCCTCCTCTTCCTCCTACATGTAGGGTCTGCAGCTCCAAGCAGGATTGCTTCACTGTAAACTTTCCAAAACCAACATTCATTTGCATGCCCACACATATTACACCATATGAAAAGGTCTGGTGAAGATACTGTGTATATTTCACTGATATATATACGTGTGTATATATCGTACTAGAATGTATGCCATAGCGATATTGGCACCAGTTCCTCCTGGTTGCCTCCTGGTTCCTGGTGTTATAGCGAGGGGTCAGACAGGGAGAATCTCTGACACTACTGCTGTTCAGGTTGAGAGCTCTCTCATAATCATCTTCCTTAGGTGTTTGTTTACAGGATGGGCAAGTTTCCTTATATGGGAGAGGCACACTCTTCACTGGAATGGTGCATTGGCACTGAGGGAAATTCCATTATTCAAAGAGGGGTATTTCTGCAACATTAATAACTCGCCTAAAGAAAATTAGTTTAATACTTATGTATAAGCATTGAAATAAAGTCGCAGAATTATGATAAAATGAAGGAAAATATGATTAGTATATTGAAAAGATTAGGAAAATGGATGGATGGTTTTTCTAAACATGCTTGACCCCCTACCAGAGAAAAGTAAGTGAACTCCCCCATGGTTCTGTGTATATGATGGTAAAGCAATGTAGTGAGATCAGTTAGTGTTGTTAGAGCCGTCAACTTGTATATACCTGCATGCATGCCTATTACCACCCAGGCTTTGCTGCTTTAAATCAAGACGTATTTCTATGCGTGATGAGTGATATATGTGTGTGATATTAAAACCTTGAAACCCAAATCAAGATGGCGGAACAATTCAAAGAATTATCTGAGTTTCGACCATCTACAACCACCATCAGCACTGTGGCAGTGCAAGCCGGCAGAGCCAAAGTTGTTCTTGCCATTCTCAGAGTAAGTACAACGTAGAATGTCAGTCAACAGTATAATCATGCTCATTGATAGATTTGTCTTTTATTAAAGGAACCAAAATACATTTATATGGTCTTTTGCACATCTTACAGTTGCCCCACACACAAATTGTTGCACCATGTTTACAAGTGTCATGCTATATTAAATTTACAATCATCAAAATATAATATATAAAAAGATACAATATATATTTTTCAGTAAGTTTCAACTTTAATGGATAATGTGCTTTAAAAAACAAAGAAGGTATTATTAGTATTATGTGCTGTAAATATTGTTTTATTATCTTGTCATTACATAAAAAATCATTGCTTACAAAATCATTGCTTTTTTTGCAATTGTTTTAATATGAATATTGAAAGTATATTATTAACAAGCCCCTGTACTGTATAGAGGTTCATCGTGGAATTCCATCTTCACAATGGTTATGGTTTTCATGTAACATTGGAACTAATAGTTTTCTGCTTTAAAATGAAAACATTATGAATTGTTCTAAATATATATATATATATATATATATATATTAATAGCAAATATTTCCATCCTGTATGAACAGACATAATAGTATGTGAAATTGCTACTTTATTTTTGTAAAAATAAAATATAAAATAATGAAATCATTAGTCTTCTTGAAAACGATAAAGACCTTTTTATTTTGTTATTATATCTACAGTGTGGAATGATAAATATAATATACCTTCATCCTATTGTTACAGTACAACATACATAAGCACACACAAGTATGACATTTCATGTTCATCCATCTATTAAATACAACCACATGACTAATTGATGATTCATTTCACATACCAGTATTATTCCATTTGTTATAAGTCTAAAGAAAATGTGGATTCCATTTTGCCAAGGAATGTCCCAATGAGTTAGTTTGGGTGTGGAATGTTATATTTATCAGTCTGAGTTAACTTGACCTGTGAGTCATTCTCTTTGCCTATGATGGCCATTTCTTTTTCTCTCTGAGGCGTAAATGCTACTGAGGCATAAATGCTACCGTTTAATAGGAGGATTGGCTAGCAGACTCACAACACAAATTGTTATCCAATTCATGTAATCGTCATAATGCTGTTTCTGAGTTATTATGCAGTTATTAGTCTCTCATGAATAATGATGTCTCATTCAGTCCAATTGGAACCATTATCCCCCAATAGCTTACTTAGTTGATTTGTACAGTTTAACTCTCTCCATGCTAATGGCAACTGAAGATGCCCTAAAGAACAGTGGTTGTGTATATACACGAGCAGGAAGAGGGTTAACCCTCTCTATGCTGAAGGCAACCAGAGATGCCCTAAAGAGCAGTTTCTGTGCCTAATCCAGCAGGGAGAGGGTTAAAGGCATACAATCATGGTTTGTTTACATATTTCATGGTTAAACATATTTTTACATGAAAGCATATGGGGTGGGTGGTAGCACAGTGGTAAAATGTTGGACTTTGGAGCCAAAGGTTCCAGGTTCAAATCCTGCCCCGAGGACCCCGGCATCAGTGTTCGCGGAAGTACCTTTCTGACACGATATTGATAGGATGCACTGTCTGTAGAGTGGCAATGTATTTATCATCCTTGGTCTTGTCAGTACCAGCCGATACTTGCAGGTTTACTGCAACATTCAGCACTATGGATGTTTCGGGTTTTCTCCTGCCCTAAACTGACAAGCTGTGATATAAGTGAAAGAATCTTGAAAACAGCTCTAAATCCCAATTTAAAAGAACAAAACAACAAAAACAAAACAATAAACAATGATATTATGTACATTTGATACTACATTGGGTAACTAGCTACATTTTCTGCATATCCCACTGGTTTTCAAGATTTTCATATTTTATTCTTTTTTAATATGTAATAGTTATGTAGCATTATTGGTACTAGTAGTCATGAAAATTTATTTTGACCATGCTCAATGATTAGAGCTATCCCCCTTAGTCTATTAGACCATAGAAATTTGAGATATTACAGTACATTTCCAACTGATTATTCAAGTTTTACCGGAAATGTAAACTGCAATGGAATTTTACCTATCCTACAGCAGTGAAAAGATATTTGGAGGAACAAAATCAATTATATGTATGCTAAGTGCATTTTTAACTCCAATTCGGTCCAAAACGACAACCTAATCTGTGATTGTATGCCTTTAAGCAACTCATCGAACTGCCAAGAAAGAGAATTTGTCATATTTGGGTCTGCAACCATATATATATGCTGTAAAATAACTACATTCACACCACCACCACCCCTTCTCAAAATCCTAAATCTGCCCAGGATATGTCACAGCCCAACCTGATAGTTGAACATTTCTCGGATCACATCAAAATTGTATGCCATGGGGGAAGAGAAGTTTAATGGAGGAAATATTGACAACCTAACGGTATTTTTTTTCATTTTCCTAACCAATCCCTTTCCCCAACACATTAGCTCCATGATGGCCATCAGTTAAAAATAATTTAAAAAATAAATGAAAAATTATTATTTTTCATAATAATCCCCAAATTGAACCCAACATTACCTGTCTGTTTAATATTGTAACAATTTTTAGAAGCCTTGCTCAATAATTGGACTCAAACATACTCAAGGTTGTTTTCAAGGTAATAATAGTAATTGCTAGTTTTGGGTACTTTTGGTAATTTTAGGCTTTCTTACTACCAATATTATAATGACTAATGCCAACACATGATGACTGAGTTGACCTGGATTCTTAAGGTTATGGTACAGTAACTACCGGTACCAATGTGCCACGTGCCTGAGTGTTTGTGAGTGTAGGAGGCAGATGGTAAAGTAATCAGTTGGCAACTTGTTCACCTTCGTGTTTCTAGTCTCAAGGTAACTCAGCCGATTTAGTCACAGTTTTTTTAAGGTTTTCCTCGAGAATGAAGTATTCTTATTTTGCAAAGTTTAACAAGGATAACAATATATGTGTACTGAGTAATATGTAAACCATTTAATTGTCAAATGGTACCATCAACTATTATTAGGTGACTATTCCAAATAGCCAAAAGATATTTGGAATATTAATTGACCTATGTTAGTACATTAAAGCAATTTCAATTCCATTGTACATTTTTTTTTAAATTGGAAACTATTATATATTTAGTTTTATTGTTTAAAATCTTGTTTTTTATTGTAGACTCTATACCATTTTCATAAATGCTTATCAATTGTATTTTTGTTTTTGTTTCTACATGTATAGTCTTCAACCATCTTTTGGCTTTACGTGGTACTGATGAACCTTATATAATTAACTAATGCAATTAACTTGATTGACTAATGTAATAAACTAATGTAATTAACTTATCTAGTTACCTTATGTAATACCAAACACAGAAAGACTATGAGGGGTTTTGGCAATGTTTGAAGATAATGGCGTACAGACCAAGGAATGTGAGCACATTGACTTTTACAACACATTGCAGCATTTCATGTCATAATAGATTGGCAGCACATGGGCTGGTGGAAGATACAGTACAAACAAACATAGAGACAACAGTAGATGCTGGTTTAGGATTTGGCCCCAGTTCCACAGACCAATTGTAGCACTACGAGAATTGTAACTCCACTCCATTATGTAATGTATGGCAGTTATGACTCCACAGCACTATGATCTGTTCTTTGAAACAGGCCCCTGGTATATACGCAGTGCTTGGTTAGCATCTGATAGCAGGTAACCAGTCTAGATGATACATGACTTAGTCCAGCTAGCTTGCATTCCTTGTTGGCAAGGAAGAGGAGGCTATTTTAACAATCATGTTGTGTTATCACGACAATGTTTATGTTGAAGATGTAACAATTTATAGATTTAATAATTGTGTAACCTTTCGTGGACAAGACTGATGTGCTACTTATGCTAGCTGTAATACATATTCCAACTGGTGCTACATATGCCAACTAATGTTACATCTGCCAACTGGTGCTACATATGCCAACTAATGTTACATCTGCCAACTGGCGCTACATATGCCAACTAATGTTACATCTGCAAACTGGTGCTACATATGCCAACTAATGTTACATCTGCCAATTGGTGCTACATATACCAACTAATGTTGCATCTGCCAACTGGTGCTACATATGCCAACTAATGTTACATCTGCCAACTGGTGCTACATATACCAACTCATGTTGCATCTGCCAACTGGTGCTACATATGCCAACAATTGTTATATATGCCAACTAGTGTTAAATGTGCCAGCTGGTGTTACATATGCCACAAATGCCAACTGCTGCTATGTATGCCAACAGATGCCAAATATGCCACATATACCAATTGGTGCTATGTATGCCAAGTGTTGCTACATATGCCAATCAGCACTACATATAACAAAATGGTGCTACATAAGTCAACTAATACTACAGAAGCCAATCAGTGCTACAAATACCAAAATGGTGCTATGTATGCCAACTGATACTACAGAAGCCAATCAGTGCTACAAATACCAAAATGGTGCTCTGTATGCCAACTGATACTACAGAAGCCAATCAGTGCTACAAATACCAAAATGGTGCTACATATGCCAATCAGCCCTACAAATGCCAAAAACATTGCTACACAATTCCAATCAATGCTACACATTACTGTGCCAACTGCCCTGTATAAACGGGTTGTAACACATTATCTGTATCACATGGTAGCTGCAGGATCTGTTCTCTCAGTCTGGCACCCACCGGAATCGGAGAGCAACCCAATATGTTCCTGTGTAACCCACTTGAAGCTGAGATAAGCCTGCAGATCTACCAGACCCATCTTTCAGTTAGTCTCTACAGGGCTATTTTGGATACACCTGGCCATTCCTGTTTCTGGTAGCCATAGCAACACACATCAGCAGTCAGATATGCAATTCATTGAGATGAGGTTGTGGTGACTGGAGCAACTTAGGTTCTGGATGTAGGAGAGGGTGATACTCTAACACATGGGCAGGACATTCAGGTCATTGGCTGGACCTACCTTTATTTGGATCTCTGTGATATCGTACTTTTTTTGGTGTATATGTAATTAAAATACTGAATAGTGCTTAATATGCTATTTAATGGATTTATGTATTTACTGATATCATACCTTGTTGGACTTTTATTTAAAACATATTTACGTTTTTTTTGCAAGAAAACCAGTAAGTTAAATAGTAGTAATGTCAAAAGTTTATAAATGTGATTAATTACTAACATTGAAATTACCTTTTTTTATTGAGAATAAGATGAATATTCTCAACATATTTCTTTAAAGAACACTTAATTGTTACATATTGCTTGAATTCAGAGAATGTTGACAATCTTTCAACTTGGTGTGTTTTAAATAGAAAAGAGTGATAAGCTATCTGGTAACATGATAAACCTAGCGAACTAAGTGAGTGAGTTTCGGTATCTCTGTGTTCATCTCAACAAGTTCTACACCACTGAGATGTTACCTGTGTCCCAGACCAGAATCAAACTCCACCCTTCAGGATAAAAATTCCAACATTAGGGTTTTATTATCAAATGTGCTTCCACTGTGCCTCCATGTCTCAACAGGTTACTGAATCTATTGTGGTAATCCTTAACTTGAAAGTTGACAAAATCCAAAACACAATTGTTACCATGCCCCAAGGTTACAAAACATTTTGAGTATGATTCCGGGGCAGGTGGTAGCGCAGTGGTAGAACAGTTGGACTTCGGAGCCAAAGGTTCCAGGTTCAAATCCCGCCCCGGGGG
>JAUTBT010063994.1:0-14432 GCA_032361225.1 Lepetodrilus schrolli
TAAAGATAGATAGAGAGATGCATATATATATATATATATATGAGAGAGAGATAGATAGATGGATAAAGATAGATAGAGAGATGCATATATATATATATATATATGAGAGCGAGAGAGAGAGAGAGATAGATAGTATATATATATATATATATATATATATATATATATATATATATATACGAGAGCGAGAGAGATAGATAGATAGATACCGATAGATAAAGATAGATAGAGAGATGCATATGAGAGCGAGAGAGAGAGAGAGAGAGAGAGAGAGAGAGAGAGAGGGAGATTAATAGATAGCCATCTTAGACTACCTAACATTCTGAATTGCATACCTCATAACATTAACAAATAAAAATAAAAATTGAATATGTAATATCATGCCTTTGGTCCCTTATCGCGACAATATAAATCATGCCACTTCAATCAAATCTCACTTTAGTATACATTAAAACATAGTACAGTAGCTAACTCTATAAGTATGTCCATACACTTCAAAAGCTGCATATCTGGCTGTCTATCAGTAACGATGGGTTTGGAACCTCAACACGTTCTGTGCACGTTCGTATCGAGCAGTGACGTCACGCATTCTTCTTCCGTGTGGTCCAAAATGTTGCGGGTTTGTCATATTTCCATAATCTCCAACCGGCGGGGACACGGACGAGTTTGTTAAAGGTCTTTATAGGTTTATCCGGTCGAAGGGAATTCATCCTTAAAGTCGTGCTCGCCATCCTCCTTTAATAAAAGGCACATTGTGCGCATGTCTGCGTCCCTCCCGATCTCAGATCTGAAGTCAAACGTTCGTCTTTCATCTTCAGCGGCACACCATCCCACGATATTGCTTCTTATTAACAGCAGTGAAATGTTGACTTAGCTGGGTCCACATTCTACAGATGACAACAAGGAAAATATCCTCCCAGAATATTCTGATACTGTGAATGATCGAGGCATGAGTTAAGCTGCCGTCAGACGTCGACGCTTGATAACACGCGATGTTCCTCACCGATTGTGTGATGCCAATTCCTCATGAAAGCCGTCGGAATGTGATGGGGTTGTCTTTTTGTTTAAATTAGATTTCAAGCTCAAGCTCAATATAAATATAAAATAATTTTTCGCTTTTATTCAGTATTTTGGAAATGTTAAGGTGTATACCGACATTCTAAATTAAATTCATTTTTATTTCACACGATGTGCCGTCTACATACCGGAAGTCACGATTCGAAGTGAACTAAAACTATGGAGGAATATTTGAATAATACATAATCAATATTTACGCTATATGGAATAGATTATTTTGTCCTTAGGAACTTCTGCGATACAATTGTTTCAAGTATTCATATAGGTACATGCATATATTATGCTAAATAGAGCAAGGGAACAGTAGTTTTGTTCATATGCCATCAATACTGTATGTCTAATATACTGTTTCTCAGCAGTGTCTTTCAAACTACTTAGGCGAAATTAATCTTTGTTGGAGTATAGAGTTACCGTTACTCGTGTGACGTGCTAAGACATTCCTATTGACATATCCTCGCCGTTCAAACTGAACTATCCAAATCAAGCCGATGGTTTACCAATTACATACAGATTATCTAGGAGGAGTTGTGTGTTCTCTGTTGGATCCGAGTGTCATGTGTGGTTAACTCCAGTAATTTCATTTTGAAGACGCTTTGGTATATTCATGGATCCAGTAGAGAACACGTTGTGGGCTGCTTCATTGACTTGGTGACTGCACGTTTCACAAACAGCTTACACAGAACTCGTATGGCATTACGTAATGTATTTGACTGGGAACTAGTGAACGTCACGTTGCATTCATGTACGTGCATGACCCCCACCTCCACGATCGCCTTTTCAGTGTTATGAGGGCTTCGTGATTCAAACGAGTGAATACCTCCCTTCCAATTGCTATAGTGCACACGTTGCTATATTTAATATTAGATGTTGTCATTAAACCTCCCAATATTGTACGCTATCAGTATGCTTAATTAATAACTTCGTACTTTCGTAATATGCATTCATATTTGTAATATCAAGACATTCCGAGTTATTCCTACATGTACATTTATTAATTAAAAGAAACCAGGTATACATATTATTTATGATTGTATCTAGGTAGTTCTTTCACACAAATTAAACATATTCTTCCCCTCACGTTCATGGCATAAATGTACTACATAATAACTACCGTCTATTGACACGTATGTAAACTGTTGTGCATGATAGTATTGTATGCTTTCGACACGTGGTTTCTATATACAGTGTATTTGTGTCTGGGTACGCGCTCGATGTCTTGAAGCGAAGATATTCTCTAAAGCAAAGTCAAAGAAGAAATGCTAAATATAACCAGTATACTTATTTCTTTTTTAAAAAAAACCCCAACTTGTAACCTGCTGTAGCTAGATTTCTAAATGATCCTAAATTACAAACATATTGGGCACAGACTGGCAGAGCAATATTCAGAGTTTCCCTGTCTTCACTGATCACGACACTTCAAAGTGGCAAGTTCTTCCACGTGCAAAGCCTCTTGCCGCCAGATACCACTATGAATGGCTTTCTGGAAAAGAAAAGAAAAGCGGAAATCTTTTGAGTTTGTTTTGCAAAGGGCTAACGTTAGATCTCTTTCCAAACAGCAGAATACAGCTCCGCAGTAAATTAGACAACCCCGCGCTAAATGAGTCTCGTTTTGAAGGCTTTGAAGTATCCGTATAAGCGGCACATAGGATTGGCTCGCAGTTTTTAAAACACTGTTCCTGCATTTGAGTAAACGTGATAAGAATGGCCAAGGATTGAAACTACTGCTTTGGAAGTCGCAATGCGCAATGTACTGAGACGACTTGATGTCTCAGATGATTCTTTAACCTGAAGATGACTACATCTGACAGTCACGAGCAGGACATTGAGATTTCAATAGTACTGCGCATGCGTCACGTGAGTGGGAGTTTCTAGCAAACAACGTGACAGTGCTACATGGGAACATCTTGGCTTTGGGATTATCGTGCTGCAATCATGTTGATCCATACCAGCCAACAACAGCTATATAGATCCCGCGATAAAATATTTTTTGAAAAACAACGTTGCTACAAAGCATGCATAAGAAATGTAACATACCAACATATCAACCTCAATGAAATATCACCGAATACATATAATTGTGGAGCTATTTCTATATCTTCTTTACACTAGGTTTACATTCATACATGAATCTAAGAGTTTTACATACAAATTTGACGAAGCATTCCCATTGCAATTCACGTTTCAATTCAACTTCGCGTTCTAAAAACAATTATGTACGATTTGATTATTACTGTATAAAATTCAAAACGTTATTTTGGTATTAATTTAAAAGCAAAGCACGACTATGAAACACAGCACGAGTTGTCCAAATGAACGGCCATTTTTAAACAGTAGTAGTAGTAGTAGTAGCAGAAGCAGCAGCAGCAGCAGTGGCGGCGGCGGCATTTCAAAATGTAAAGTCCATACCGGTATTCATAGGTACTTCAATGTCGGTTCCAAATTAACCTGCACATTTGTGCCTGAGATATCAGAAAGCGTCGGTCCACTTCCGGTGTGATAACGAAGCTCGTGCTGAAGCAGACAGGGCGAGGATCAAAAGTCACGCCCTTGGAAATTATAAAGAGTTGTCATAGGAAATTAGCACATCGAAATTAAGAGTCTTCAAACACTCGCATATCGTTGGGATGAGCGAGGACGTGACCTCATGTGAGTGTAAGAAACGAGAAGGAAATAGCGACGTTTCGTGCGTGTGGTGGGGGTACTTGTGATTTCAGAAGTCTCCTCAAACCTATAGTCAGATCTTTACACAAGTTAACAAACTGCAATGATTGTGTAGGGTCGTCTGGTGCGAAACTATGCTTTGAAAGACGAGGATAAGATATATTTTTTTTCAAAATATGTTTTTAAATTAATAAAACATAAATAAAATAATAAATTCTCATAAGGCTTTTTGACTAATAACTATCTACGGCCCGGGTATAAGTATTGCATTGTGAAAAACCGACGGTTTTCTTCAAAAGGGATACAATATCTGCATGACATGTTTTGTCATATGGTACCACACTTACCGTACCACACGTTGACAGTTGCAATAGTAATGAGTCTTTTTAACATCACTCAAATTTGGACTACTTTGCAAACAACACAGATATCACTAAAATATAGTCTCTTATGTTTTATAAATATGTTCAGAGACTCTGAGTGGAATTACCAATTTATTGAGTTTTTACAAAGCAGGTGTCACATACGCAAGACGGGTACTTGTCTAACAGTGCTGGTGTTTAAACACAATCGCTGTTGTTTAGTACAATGCATTAATGTGAATCGATCATAAGGTGGTGGTGGTGGGGTTTACTACTTTGACAGTCGCCTTCCAGCTTAGCTGATTTCGGCAGACTGGTCCCTCCTTGGGACGCATGTGTCTCACAGCATGGAGCTGGAGAGCGTTGGGAGGATTACACAAGAGTGATCCTTTATGTCGGTTATAAACACAAGCATTTATTAAATAGTATCTCAAAATCCTAGTATGGCATTAAATCAAATTAAGATGTTAATAGATCTAATTATCGAGTTCATTTAAGTAGCTAACTGCTATCTAAATCTAACATTTACTCGACATTTGATTCCAAGTTTACTGAAGAAAATTAATATGATGGCACTATTGATAGTATTGTCCTTTAATGCTTTGATAATATTCGCTAGATGTGATAAAAACTCATGAAATTGTAACGCACGTGAACTTGATAAACGAGCATATCATGTTTGGCGATGAATATCAGCATAGTAAGAACACAAATTAAAAATATCACACAAATGTTCAAAGAAGGGTTACCCCCATTCAAGCCCTATTCAAGCCCTAGAGTGGTCGGTATTGAGTTGTCACCCTCGACCCTTCATCTCGGTGCAAACTCGTCTGGGTAAAGAATTCGCATCGATTTGTGAGGGAAATTAAAACAGATTGCCTGCGATTGTGAATAAATGCCCTCAGGGAGAGCCCCTGGTACACGTCCTCTAATGCCCACTACAACCACTGTTACCTTAATGAGTCCACGAACATCGCTAAATACTGTCCTTTGGAGGCAATGTATTACAACAGATAACGAAGACGTTTCTCTTCATTGCTCCGCTCATCAAGCCTAATGTCATACTTTACGACTATTGAGTGAGCACCAATTGTTCCCGTTGATTCTTTGATCCAGTTTTCACATGTAAAAATACCACCAAATATATTTTACTACCTGAAGAAAGTAGCTAAACGGAAACTGTGCCAACAATACGTGTTCTTACCTATATTTAACCTGGACATTATTTATAGTAATAAACAGCTTTTAGAACATGAGTGAGTGAGTCATTATGGAGTTTAACGTCGCTGTAGGAATCGTTCACCCATTTGTGACGATTAAACATTTAATTATTTTACTATATGCGTTTTAAAAATGAAGAAGCATGAAAAACATGTAAAAGATTGTATAGTTACAACTTTGCACATGATGTATTAGCGTGATGAATAGTAAAATTATGTATTTGATTAAATAGGTTGATGTAGTAATTTAAAACCTTCCATATAGACCATAGCACATGGAATAGGTTAATATATTATGTAGACACAATCAAGCTATAAATGTATTTCCTAAATAATGTTCGTTATAAACTTTTTTCTGTTAAAAAAATAAACCAACATCAATAATACTTTCTTCTTTTAGTTTAATGCACGTGCAATTTACATAACATACCATGTGGTCGAGATATGATTTTTTTTTAACCATATACATATAACGTGTTCGTCAACGATTAATATATTTTCCGTGGAATCCAAACTATTACAGAGTATGTATGGAGATCCAGAATATTTCCCGTAAACCCTCTAATTAATAAACTAAATGGCTTCTGACTGATTTCGTATCCTCACACATGCCATTTTGAAGACAAAGCGTCAAAGAGAATTCCTTGAGAATATGCCTTTAGCTATGTGTGAACTGGAACCATTAATGCCAGGCATTCGAAATAAACTAACTTCTTTACACGGGACAGTTACAGGACATTACAGGAAGTTAGTTTTCGTAGATAGGCCTGAGCAGCATATACATTGAATGAATGTTCTTAATTATACGTTAATACTACGTTATAATAATAATAATAATAATAATAATAATATGCATTTGTAGAGGGCGCCATTCACCGTTTTCGCTGTAAAGGTTTACTGCAGGTTTATAGGAAACTGTTTTGGAAGAGCATAGTTGGTTTTAAAGGATTGTAGAGTTGGGCAGGTTTATATATTACGTGTAAGATTGTTCCATTTCACGTCTGCACTTTATACAAATGTTATTTTGCCAAACTTGCTGTTGAGTTGAGGCACAGTAACAAGGAACTGACTTTTGGACCGTAGGGATCGAGAAGGCTGATAGGGGGAGAGGAATACGGACAAGTAGGCAGGGGCAAGTTCATTTAAACATTTGTATGCAAACATTAGAATGTTGTAGTCTATTCTTGCAGCTATTGCCTATTGGTAGACCTGTAGTTCTATTAGGATAGGTGTTATGTGATCAATCTTCTTAGTTCTTGTCAGCAGTGTTTTGGAGGGTCTGGAGTCTTGGTTGATGTTTACAAGTAGGCTATTGTTATCTAAGGTAACCAAATATTAATATGATAGCATTCTAATATCGCTAAGTAACGAGAAATAATTACTCAACCAGGATAATAGTCGAGATAGCAGCGTCGTAATGGACAGTTCCATAGAAAATACCGTGTTATTCAGACACATGGTCGGTCAGAGTAACAGTGTGTGTGTGTGTGTGTGTGTGTGTGTGTGTGTGTGTGTGTGTGTGTGTGTGTGTGTGCAGAATGTATGCTACCCCCATACTACAACGCCATACTTTACTCAACCAAACAAGCAATACCTGTATGTATACGTGTAAAACATTCTATCTGAAAATATAGATTCCAAATATAATTATATTTGTTAATATTATTGACCATTTCGACTGATTGTTTGAAGTAAACTTGTTATTGCATAGGGGCAACATTGGCGCTATTTATTATGTTCTATAATATAAACATTTTCTTATGATCCCAACTTCAATATTTGCAATGTTTTATCAATATGCGCCTAAACCAGCATCACTGTGACACCTCTGGTTCATGACCAGCTTCATTACAGAATACCCAATTTGCCAGTATTCCATTCTGCACAATAGGTCCTTCATCTGTAATATATTTATATTGAGATCAACAATTACTATATTGATTGTCCTTCTCAATCACACGCACATTTACACTCGATGACTTATCAAAGACCGAAAGGAATAAACGTATTTGTGTATTCATTCAGCGTTCATCAATCATACTTTGTCAATGTGTTAGAGGGCAACAGGTGCCCGCCCTACCTCGGGTTAGCTTACACACCTGAAACTGCATCCGTACACCCAGAACTACAGCACATAATTTCTTCACACCCGCTTACCTCAATAATCAGTCCCTCCCACCCACCAAACACTCACCTCCTCCCTCCGCTTTCCCTTCCTCCCCCTAATTTCTGATTATCCCCGAACTTGTCACATGAAAGGTGTAATATTCAATTACCTCGGTGTTTGATCGCTCGGCCGGAAAGCAGTGTAAAACTGCGTTCCTGACCTCGGTCCTCTTTAAGACTGGGTCTCGTCTGCTATTTGTCGTGGTTGCTGGGTTGGAGCAAGGTCGTTCACATGCAAATATCCCGAGGGTATGATAAACATGTAACGATTAAAACATCCGTCGTATATAAAAGATAGAGAACTCTCTGAAAACATAAGGTATATATTCAACCAATGCCCTCGAGCTTCCTTGTAATGCTGAAGCAATAGGAGCGATGACATCGATTGGCATCACCAGGTAGCAACCAAATGAGGTGATAAGCCCTGCGTCAATAACCACACTGTTCCATGTTTAGCTGTCATGTAGGTTGTGGACCTTTCTTTTTGAAGGTATCACATTAAGTCTCATCTCCGTATCAGGAAGGAAACGATGACGTCTTGGTGGATCTCTCTAAATATATCATTATTACATATACATCCCAGTATGTTTTAATATTATATTTATACGCTCTTGAGGACATAGTCCACACTGTCTACATAATATGAATATTTATGTATTGTTAATTTTCAGAACATCGTATTGTTCAATACTGGTTGCAAGGGGCAAGACCGCTTCAATAGTACCCAGTGGTTTATAATAGATGGTGTTATTATATGAATATGGATACATCTTGTATATAAATGTCCTAGAATATGTCAATTGTCGCCATCAGGACATGACAGCTGAGAGTATTTCACTCTCAATATCCTATGTATTGCATATCCCATATGTCGTTGAAGCAAAGCCTTTAAAAAGCACGTGTCTACCCCTTAAAGTAACCAATGTACGTATAATTACATAGTCAACAAGTAAAGAAAGAAATAAAGAAGTAAAGAAAGAAATGGCGGAAGTTAGTGTCAGCAGGCCCTGGGAAGCTCTTGGAAACTAGTGAATGACATAATATTATATGAAAATTATGCATATTGTTACATGGACAATATATACATAATATTTTCTAGGCTCATCGTGACATACTAATAGTATGCAGTGTTAGTAATAGTCATGCAGGCTCCGAATACGATAATAACTCAACTTCAACGAGGCATGTACTGTTAAATCTTCAATACTGCCCATAAGATGGACGGCCATATAGTAAAGTGAACCATGAAAATAACACGGGTCTTGCTAAGTCAATTGTATCCATCTCTCTTTCATCTCTAGCTTCACATGCTCTTGGCCAAATCGGTCTCCTTCAACTTCATTAGAATTAAACACAGCGTGAAGGGCCGGCAATACATGTCTTGACTAACTGATAAATTAAAGAAGAAAACCTTTACTTCTATTATAATAGACCGAGAACCTCGGATTAAGAACGACCGAGGTGAATTCTCTTTAGTGTGAAAATAGAGCTACATGTATATGAGATGATGTTATATTATTATTATTATTATTATTATTATTATTATTATTATTATTATTATTATTATTATTATCATCATCATCATTATTATCATTGTTGGGTTTTTTATAATGGGATTACATTATTATTATTATTATTATTATTATTGTTATTATTATTATTATTATTATTATTAAGGCTGAAATTATATTACTATACGAAATACTCACCACTGTTATGTATGAACGTGTCATAGAAAAGCTATACCTTATAATAAAATATGTTTATCAAGACAGAGTATATGGTTACACGAAACAATGATAGGTTTCAATTTGTAGTAATTTAGAGGAGGATAAAAAAAAATAATAAACGAGTTTACATTGTCTTAGTGGTAAATGTCATACTATAATGTTTGCGTGACCGTCAAAAGGGTTGACCATCCCTTTAACTTGAGTGTCCACTTGAGCTGATCTGCAAAACTGAATACCATCGAGATGTCGTTACGATTAATCGTTAGTCACAACATGCAATTATCGTAAAGCCATCCCTAATGGTTTACATCTCTGTATTTCCCCCCAATATATGGCACCCAATATGTCAGATCTGGATGTGAGCATGAAGCAACCTCCTCTAAATATCTACCCCTTCCACTCAGGGTCCACCCCATGACTGCCTTAGGTTCGTTTATTTAGTCGTGTGTCGTTCCCGCCTTGAAGACATCTCTAACACATGTAGGGTCGACCTGTACATACGCTAACTTTCATCGAGTTTAAACGGAAAGAGAAATATTTAATTTACACTTGTTTGGCACTCCGATCCGAGACCAACTTTTCTCCTTCGACAACGCTGCCCTATGACTTATGTTCAGTATAAGAGAAGGTATTCGTTCCTTCAAAGACGCCAGTTTTTGCCAAAAAGCCCCGATCAAAGCCATTGGTAAAGAAGCCAAAGCTAGAAGCCAAAACGTGGTAGAAATCTGGACGCTTTGAAGACCCGATCAAAGACCGTTTGTCAACTGTATGTGTGGATATAGCTGCCAAATGTATGTGGCCCGCCCATTATGGGACACAGTGAAAGATATGGCTCTACATCTAACGATACGAGGGTGCTATACTGGGATACAGTATACATACAGAGGTACTATTGGCCCACCGTAGTTACAAAGACATGGTTAGACACCTATCGGGATGGGTTTAAGCATGTATGTGGGAGAAACACATTAACGCATTGCCTACAATTAATTAACCACGTATGAATATAATATCCGTTTCGCCACTATTATGTGCGTCATTTACTATTCTTCGATGATAGCTAATAATATGAAATATAGAAGAATACATTTATAGCATAAGCTGACTTGAAAGATATCATAGGAACGGGTGAGATACGGTAGCAGGTGACGTACAACTGACGATCCGTATATTGAGGAATTTGTTAACACACTCCATGAATAATTATTATAAGGATAGCGCATCCATTGATTAGAATATCCATGGTACAATATATTAAATATAATTATACGCGCGGCAATAGCAACCATACTAATCGAACCTAAATTGTCCACAGCAAAATCGAAAAGTATTAGTGTCGTATATATATAATTTAGTAAACCATGTTTTTCAGAGTTAGTTACTTTTTAATATTTATCTCAATATTTTTTTGCATTACATATTACTATTATTAAAATAAGTAATTCGTACAAACTAATGTATTCACATTCACACAAATAATTTTGTACATGTATATATTTGCACGGAAAGAGATCAAAGGAATATCATCACATAATGTGTAAGTGTAATGTGTATATGGGTACACAAAGATATAGATTATAGGAGCCAGGCGCGTACACTACTATCGAAATATACAGTTTTGCTTATTGCAAAAACAGTCTTACAGTTTGGCAAATCGATTCTTGGATTTCACAAAAGAATGCAACCGACATGATCACATCATGTAGGTTATTGTGATCAAGTGTAGCACTGTTTACTTTTATTTATGTCTTCATCAGTTCATAATCAAATCAAAGAACATATAAATGGTACATTCGCATACTGAATGATTCGTATAATAAACGTGAACGTCCTCTTAGATGTATTGAGTTCAATGGTACTGCGTGTATAAATGATTCATGGTCAATTTAGTCAAAACTTTCTTGATCTTTCAGCGTTACAGCCCTCTGTGGGTAAACTTGCCACTGCATTGCGAACAGTGAACCAACTTTGATTCAATTCGGTTCAGTTCATGAGATGTGTCAACACCTTGGGTAGATAGAGCTGCCACTTAAGGCTATCGGTTTGTACAATCATAACCAGACGGTCCAGCTCTTGCCGCTAGGTGTCGCTGAAGAGTGACATGGCCGACAGGTGGCGGCCATCTTGAATTGATACACCAATCTCTGGTAGCAATTTATTGTGTCTTTAGATCTCCCCCTCTCCACTGTAATACAATTTCCGGTTATAGGAAGTAAGCTCAGAGTAACCTTTTGGCGGATTGTCGGTGTGTACTTTGTCATAGGGCACACGGGGCTTGTAGTTGGGTTTCTTCATGGTTGCGTTAAAAAGGTTTTAGTGCTACTTCGTGTTATTTCAACTTTTATAGAACTATGAAATTATATCGAGTGTGTTTCATATCCGTTTCGTCTTCGAAAGTGGTGAGAAGGATGTTATTTGGAACATATTTATTGATATCAAGTATTCATTAGTACGTTACACGGAAATTATTCTCGGCTGCAAAACATATCGGCGAGGATACTATAGACCATCCTTGGAAACACACGACCACTGCTTATTTAACACCCGTCATAGACACTGACGGATGTTTTAGTCGAATCTGGCAGCGAGTAACAGAAAGTGAGATAGTACTTACATAATTACGGTACAATGCAGTCGTAGGTTACTATTTTTGCTTAACCAAATTCAAAAAGAATACAACACCTATATTATATTTATGAATTCGTATTATACACATAACTTAGAAACAATGACTGCCAATAGTGGAAACCGCAAATATATGTTTCCTATTGCGCATTTAGAGACTTATATAGATAATACAAACTAATAATAATGTCCATTTGCAAAGGGCCACTTCCATCCAAATAACTCCTCAAAGCAAACACATTTTTACCTTTTTACCTCGATCAATGGATCAGTGTACACTATTATATCACCTTCTCAACTCTCTGAGGAATATACAACCCAAAATGCCATTTCAGTCGCTATAAAGTTAGCCGTTCGCAACTCCATTTCATCTTACCGAATATTACTTATACTTATAGTATATATTATGTACAACACGGTGTATTTCTAGAGACTAGATAATGGGTGTTATCAAATCCTCTGTCTGCGCGCCCCCCCCCCACCCCCGGTGTTTGAACACCCGTTACATGTCCCTCCCAAGTGACCCCCACGACCCAGGGCGTCCCAAGTAAGCCCTCTACAGGATAGAGGGCCAGTCCTGTTAGTGTTTCTACATTAATAATCTAGCTCCTACAAAGCCAACAGTGTATTGGCTCCATAGTAATGATCTTTGTGCAAATATGGCCGAGTCTTGAGGCAGATTAGTGGCCCTGGCTTCAAACAAAACCGTATAGGGGAAGCTAATAACGATATTCATTGCAGAAACGCTTTACATCCGGCTGAAAATGCGCGAAGTGTTTGACGATGCACTCGTCGACTAATAATGTATATATGCGCGGAGTCATAGAAATATACACTATGTATTTGATGTTTATTTCCCCTAAAAGACATATTGTATTCGGTATATTTGACGCTAGTTTTATTACACGTGAGAAGTGGTAAACCTATTTCGTAGAATAAACTATTTTATATGTTTAAAGCAAAATTCAATAAATAAGGAGTGGTTTGTCTTCATACGGATACATGTGTATATATTCTTAGGATCAGTGAAATAAATGATCACGGGACTAGACCGCCCTATGTTCTTTCTGGGAGGTGATATTAATTCCATCAATTTCACGAGTATGTTCATTGTTGTCACATTTTTCTTTAGCATAACTATACTGAATAATACAATCTAAGTACAAAAGTAGTACACAGTAGAATTAGAGGGTTGGCTAATATCACTACGTCGGGACCTTGGTTATAGCAGATTATCAAGAAACGTGGCCTGTACCATTGGCATACCCAAATATGTTTCTATAGTGTGTTAATTTCCAATTAATAAAATGCTGTCATTATACATGCATCCCACAAACGTATTTTTAAAACCTTAATAAAACAATTCCTAATGTCTCTCGATGTATACTTTTAATAGAAAGACGTAGCCATATTACTTATGAATAGAACCGACGTTGACGATGATATCTTGTTACTTGTTAAAATTTTATTTTTGTTTTCTTCTGGGTTTTTTTAAAGTTATGTCCCATAAATAATAATAAAACAATCTTGCTAAGGAAGATAAAGTTTAGCATCTTGTTCGCAGCGCAATACCCACCAAAGAAATTGTAACTTTTTTCTTTCAAATACAGTTATACTACCGGGTATGCAATTTCTATATCCTATCTAACTAAAGTACACGGTGTAATTCTCTGTAGTTCTTTTAAGTATTGTATAGGTAGTCCTTTTAAGAGTACGTTTTTTTCTCTCTCCAATACTGTACACAATACTGTTTTTAATACGATATCGCAAGCGATATATCTGGTAACAAACTAAAAGTATGGCAACACATTACATTTGTTTATCATGTTCTACAACTTATAGCCGTTCAGATACTATCTTTGTTTAGACTTCCTGGTCTATATAAAGTACACATAAGAGTGTATGACTTCACTATGATAGAGATCTACATGTAGCAAGACCTACTCTAAAGACGGGCTACAGCTGAAACGAGGCGTGTGTAGACAAACATTTACATTTTACAACTGCTTCTTTCACTTGTTCAATCCATTAGCTGGGGCTTCTTAATAACATTCACTTGAATACTCCCTTAAAACAATATTGCTTGTGAATGATCCAGCCTAGAAAAGGGTAAAACACAATCAATTTATCAGGTTTTCAACCATGAACAAGTAAAACATAAATAAAATAAAACACAATAAAGTTTGACAAAACTGGAATGTTTATTAGTCTACAAAGTAGAACAATCGTTTATATGATATCAATCGCCAAACTCCTGTACACACTGCATATAATAAATACTATATTTCGTAATATATAAACATGATAAACAAACATGAAAGACATTCAATCATCACTTAACAGGTAGTACTTCTCAAAACAGTCTAACAATATAATATGTTTCTCCAGGAAAGAAAAGTAACAATGGGAAGAGTATAATTGTCAATAAACTAATGCTGTAGAAAGTGGACTCTTCCAAGTAAGGTAAGTCAGGTAGGTTTAGTGAAGGCTATGTACACACACAGCACACAGGTGTCTGTATAATTATAATAACATTTTAATATCACAAATCAACACTTATGACATTAAAATTATATCATAAATTATTATTC
>JAUTBT010064005.1:0-14432 GCA_032361225.1 Lepetodrilus schrolli
TATATATATACATATATATCTGGTACCAACGTCCAAGTGTAGATGCTCTGGCGTAGTCGGTGAAGCTGACGCCGGGAATGTTGACGGTGGCGCCTTGATCGAGTGTCAGAAGATAAGGGTTGGATTTCCAGTGAAAGAATGCGGCCTTGTCCGGTTGGTAGAATGTCCGAATGTTGGCAGAGTCGCACTTTGGTCCTGGAAATATACTAATACTGTCCATCCATGCCCTCAAACACAGCGCAAACGATAAAAACATTATGCAAAGGAAATATTATTTGTAGTAGGCATTATTTGAAACAGCAAATTTCACAATAACTTTAATAATATTTTAACTTTTAATACAATACCAATGAATAGTGTCTTCTTTTTTTTTTAAATAAGAGTAGTTCACATTAAGTGAATAGATACATCTATGATCTGTATTTGAGTAAACGTGTAAAAATAGATTATACTAAAATTTACAACTTGTAGGTAGTGAATATGATATTTCCATTGCCCTGTACAGTATGTTCTCTTATAGATCTACATGTACCTGAAACTGTGAGAATGTCTGGTGCTAATTATTAATATTAAAACCTTTCCGTAACGCTAATGTCATGATCAGGTTCTGTACGTACAGTATATGACCTCGGTTGCAATAATGTATAGAGCATTGAGTAAATGTACTTATAAGTATTGTTATAGTTCTAATACAAAACCGTGTTTAATGGCGTCTCGTCACAAACGACTGGTCACAAAGTTTGCTAATAGACAAAATATTGATCTTTTCGCGAACATTATGAACTTTTAGAATCAGCTACGTTAGGAGGTGATAAACTGGGTCATAAAGTTAAGAGCTCCTACATTTAGGATGTCGTTGTGAAACGGGTGCCAGGTATAGAACGGGTAACGAGTGCACGTTAATATTAGTACGAGTAGTATACATTATATTGCTGGCTTTTATATTAAAGTCCTGTAATTTCCGTGTGTGCATGGTCACGATTCTTCGACAAAAGATAATCCGGCCGGATGTGGTTCAGATTGAGATATCACGAGATGATTTTCATTATCTTTTTTAATGCCAATACTTTATCTATCATAGATCACTAGCTATCCCTGAAAAATATCGGAAATCTTCAAAACTATTCACATTTAAACGCATCCTACTGACTGATACTTAGTGAACTAAAGCCAATAGCAAAATTCTTTGGAACAATTTTAAAATTTATTTTTTATTTATTTATTTATTCATTTATTTATTCATTCATTCATTCATTCATTCATTCATTCATTCATTCATTCATTCATTCGTTTATTTATTTATTTATTTATTTATTCATTCGTTGATTGATTGATTGGTTGATTGATTTATTGATGTATTTATTTATTTATTTATTTATGCATGTATGCAGTTACACGTGACCATGTTATGTTATTTTGAAATTTTATGTAACATTAATGAATATACATGTAGTATTAAATAAGTAGATGTATTTAAAATTAAATAGAAAAATATTTCTCTAGCAATTTTAACCAAATATCTAGAATCTGTTCGTGTTTACATTAACATACCCCCATCTGCATCGCTGGAATCTATGCTCAGTTCTTGCCAATGCTTGGTTCCCATTGGATAGATGTCCGTAATGATGCCGAGGTTAATATCGATTCGCGCAATGGCGTTGTTTTCCTTGGACATCAAAAACAGGCATCAATAAAGTGTGATCAAAGAAATTGGGTAATTATTTGTTGAGGACATTTTAATATGCTGCCATGTTCATATAATACCTTCAAGTGTCATTCCCCAGTATTAGTTAATAACATACAGAAAATAATTAATTTTACCTGTGTATTTATTAATAAATGGAAAAATACACGTACATATATCTTCACTCATACAGATCAACTTGGAATCGACTCGAAACTTAGCGGAATCCGGTCCCGAGATTACGAATCATTATGAGCACCATTTCATACTCAAGCTGAAAATTTATATGGGGATTTGTGAATAAAATCTTGAGTTTTGGGCATGATCATGAAATCGTACTCAAATACTCTGCTGAAATTGACCTTATTTATTCTTTATAAATATGTGTAAAGAGTACAGAAAAGCGATGCAACTTCAATAGTTATAGCGTGCACAGCATTGTTAAGTGTCCTGTTCTAGGATCCTAACATGATCAGACAGGATCCTAACATGATCAGACAGGATCCTAGCAGGACACTTTCACATCGGGTTTCCTGGTTTATTTTTGAGCATCCACGTTAGGTGTCCTGGCCCGAACACCTAACAGGACATCTAACTTTTTATCGCTATGTATCCTATTTGATAGCAGTATTTCTGACCCTCACCTGTAGAGTGATGTATGCAAAACCATTGCTCGGAGAAATAGACACGTATTCTGGTTCCACATTTTGTGCAAACGTGATGAGTTTGCTGGAGTCTAACGGATTTGCCGTCATCCAATAGCGGTATCCACCAGCAACAAGCTGACTGTGTAATAGAAATAGAAGTATATATACAATAATAATAATAATACGAACATGTATATTGAGCCAAATGCAAGCTCTGAAGCATGCTCATAGCGCTACATTATTACCCCCGGTCAATGGATCAATGTGCACTCATTTCACCTTCTCAACTCATATTTTCTTTTTTAATCTTATTTTAACCGGATGTGAACTGGCCCCGAGATTACGAAACGTCTTTGAGTACAATTTCTTGCTCAACTCAAAGCTTTGTTCACAATTTCCCATATAAAATGTGATCTTGAGCATGAAATTCTAATCAAAACGTTTCATAATCTCGGGGCCGGATGTATTATATTTGAACTCAAGTAACAATCCTTGCAAAACTGACCTAATACGGTCAAAGTCTGTGTTGAAATGTGTGAAGTCCACGACCTGGTCGTTGGGAAGAGTTGCGTTGGTCGACGGAATCGTAACTATGTGCACCGTTCCTTCTGGATCCACGAATGTCCCATCTATTACCCGAGGTTCTCCCTCACACGCTATTACCAGCTTGCTGCAGTCTGATGTGAACTTCATATTCTCGGGATGAGATCCAACTAGAAGACACATTCAAAATATAAACAGGTACTTTGTAACTTCTAATATCTAATATCTGTAAATGTCAAAGAATTTGGAGGCAACATCAGAACTATTTGAATTTCTGAATGGCATAATAAAAACGATGGAATTGTTGTTTGCTTAACTCTCTATTTGCTGCATTGAAAAGTTTTTTTCAACATTACCAGGAAACTTGAGTTAAGGAATAAATTAAATCAATAACGACAACAGCATCATTCCTACTACGAACTATACTCGAAAACTTCTCAGGATTCTAATTAGGCCGAGAAGCTCTGACCGTCATATCGTCAGACATATTGACGGTAGAGCATCTCGGACGAGATTGTAGTATACAGAAAGTATTACGATCCAAACTGGAGAGTAATTATTGAAAGATGACCTTAAAGTAATTTGGCGAAGAAGTTTTCAGTTTTGTATCGTCCCGACTAACACGACCACTAGATCCAATAAAGAAGAAGAAGAAGAAGAAGAAGAAGAAGAAACAAAGAAGAAGAAGAAGAAGAAAGAAGGAGAAGAAAGAAGAAGAAGAAGAAGAAGAAGAAGAAGAAGAAGAAGAATAACAAGAAGATTCTGTAGCATCTTCGATGTCCTGTTTTCCTTTCTTTTTGCTGTGACGTACAAAACAGAATCTACTCGTATTATAATAGATTTGCGTAAGGTTAACATTCAAACCAGTATATGTAGGCTCGGCTTTGTTGAACTCGATCAGCTTGCCATCCGGTGAGGTGATTAAATGGTAGAGGCCCAGCTGGCCGGCGAAGGCCACCGAGTCGATTCCGTCAAATGTAATGGCCAGCAGTGGAGTGGTGCCCTGAGATCTGCACAACTCCACGTCCAGTGGGCGGCCGTACACGCCAGTGTCAAACTTGACGTTCAAGAACGGAACAGGATGTGCCGGGTCATTTATGTCGATGACGTGTAGCAAGCCCGTGTCGCGCCCTGGAGTTAGAAAAATATACTAGTAAATAGATGTCGTAATACTATATCACCATCCTCATAGTCCAGAAAGCTAGACGTCTACGATTATCATCAGCACATGCATTTACCACTGTCGACAGTATCCATATAGGAATGATATTACGAATAGCAGAAGCATTATTTAGACGAAGCATCTTTGTCTACCATCTTCAAGTTGTCAATTGTAATGATGTGCCTCACAAATACCATCTTCCCTAGGTCACGCGATCTCACTCCTATGTTAAACGGAGTTAGCGTAGCTCGGAGTTCTATCCTACCCTGGGGGAGATGCACAAATGCAGGATTATGTTGTTAAAGGCATCCCTGTATGGCAGAAGTAATTCTAAGGTGACATAACTGCAACCTTAGCAATGGTATGGTCTAGGGTTAAGGTTTTAGACATGGTTACCGATCGTTACGACGTTTCTTGCAGGATATATTCTGTCCCGAACAGATTCTGCACATTGTGAGATCATTAGCTATATAATATGATCAGAAAATTATTAAATATAGATTATACCGGTGTCTAGGACATTAGTAAGGAAACCAAAGCTACGAGTACACTGAAAATGGCAATGATGAAAGATCAAACTTACTCGTAGAGCCGTTATTAAATGTAGCTGTAACGGATGCAGGTTTCCATACTACTTATTCAAAATGAATAAGACTTTATTCCACATTTAATATCCTTTATAATAACTATGTTATACTGACCCACAACATATAGATATCTTGTCAACTCGTCAAAGGCGCTTTCACGAGCCGTTTTGCTGTTGATGGTGAAGGTTCCTGCACGATTGGGAAGTCTGATGTATGATGCCTGTTTCAATGTTATCACTCCCAGGGTACTGCCGACCAGCGCCAACATCGACAGGAGGGACAAGTACATTGTAAATTGTACTGGAATACAGAAGTAGTAATGCTGGTGATGGTGATGATGATGATGATGATGACTCGCACTGGGATAAATACATATAGTAATGATGATCATGATCATGATGCTGATGGTGGTAGTGGTGGTGGTGGTGATGATAATGCTGTTGCTGCTGCTGCTGTTAATAATAATAATAATAATAATAATAATTATAATTATAATAATAATAATAATAATAATAGTAATAATAATGACAACAACAATAGTAATAATGTACAAAGCGCCATCATCCAGTGGAAAACATTATTCAAAGGCAATATTATACATGAACTCTGGCAGATTACATGTAAAAGGCTTGTTCTACTCTAAAAGGTGTCATATATAGGACTATTAATTGGGACATAAATTGGATAAATATATAGTTCTTGCAAACGTCTGATATTATATAGAGACCATGACAGAAGAATAGTTCAGCTCTGGTAAAATATTCTATTAATATGTATTTATTTTTGCGACAGAGTGAACTCCATTTAATAATGTGTGTAGGTTATGTATAGTTATTTACGACAATACATTTCCTCAATGCTTACACTAAACCTTCCAAGTAAATATCATGTGTATAGGTTTTCAGAATAGTAACAAGTACATTACTGTACATTAATATATTCATGTAAATCTCAGCATTTAATGTCCATGTTCCAGGTACATTTCAAGACAATGTCTTCTAGTGTGATTACTGATGTAGGAATTGGATGTAATACACGCTATTCATGAATGAGTGCGTGTATTTAACAGGATAACGACTGAGTAAATAATGTGTTGGATCGGGTACTTTATCAATTAACATGCATTCATTGGTGTGCTGTTGGTCAATACTATTCCTGACATAAATTGTACAAATACCCAATTATACCGGATGCAATTTTGCAGTAGCTTTAAAGCAGGTACGCATAATTGGAATCCGTCTGCCGTATGTCTGTACATGCATCTGTACATACGTGAACGGACAGTACGCCTTACCTGGAGAAGGTCAGACAGGAATGGGCTAGACACACGGGACGAATTCTTCTGATTAGAGATATGTAATCTGCTTCCAGACTGTTTTCTCCCACACCATATTCCGCATATATTCCATGTACTCGGGTCACTCATGTTGTGTTTTACGATGATACATTATGTAATTTTCTTACAGTTAAATCAATTGAAATAACATTTATATAAAGTCGAAATATGTGTAAAATTGTATTTAATAATTAATAATATTCCGTTTATCATATACTAATCGAAAACAACAAAATATGAAGCTGTTGACTTTGAGGTTTGGTTCATGTATGCACTCTTCCTATGTAGATATAAGAATAATTCACAATAAAATTAATGTCACACGTGACAATCTTTAGATCTAAATATTAAGTATTAGTTGTGTGATCAAACAAACTGAGCCCGTAATGATATTTTATGTCCACTTCCAACATATATATTAATAGTAGCTTCCGTTAATAAATAGTATCAACATTTGATCCTTGATGTATGTCAATTTACTGCTAATAATAATAACTGTAATTAATATTGACAACTTTAGAAAAGCTCAAGATATTTATGTTTATAAGCTTGTTCAAACACACTCGTATTTTACGAACGCTTCAATATTAGCTGGTACTTGTCTACGGACCTAGTGGCGCGTGGCGTCATATAACCAGTTCAGAAGGGCGCTTACTCTAGATTTGTTTATCAAGTTTCTATGCGGTATCGAAAATAAATGTTTCAGAAAAAAACTAATCAGTTAGAGTAGAATTATGTAACATTATATCGCTAAATCAGACAGATATATAGATCATGCTTTTATCGTGTGATTGAAAATGACACTAACTCCAGGTGATTTGGCAAGAATCAATTCGGTCGATGGATGAATGTCCTTGAATTTGACCATTTCGCATTTGATTTTTTGAAAATGACAATGTCAATCGAAGTAATTTATATTTTCGTTTGTAGAAATATATGTGAAGTAAACTAATGCAAGTCATTTTAGAAAGTGTCTTTGAACTGTACAGTCTGATAAACTATTATTCAATGTCTTCCAAAACAGACTTGTCTATTTTTTGTTGGTTTTAAACATGATAAGTAGTTGTTAAACTACTTAAGTTCTAGTCTACTCCAGAAATATAGACGTCTGTCGCATCACATGCATTTAGCAGATAGCAGAAGCATTATGAAGACTAAGCAACTTCTTCTAGATAAACTCATATTCTTCACAGAAATCATTGAAATTTAGGATTTCTTATTAACTATAAACAGATGAACACATTAAAGCAGCTTAATTATTTTGTTTCAGACGGTGTTGTGACTAAACAGTTATTAAAGTCCCAAAGTGGCGAGTTTGACATTGGGAGCATACACTCGATAAATCTTCATGATGCAGGTAAATATCCTTGAGTCGCTGGTTTACGGTCACTCAACAACTTGTCATTCGTAGTATGCGATCGACGTTCATAATCTAAGAAATGCTATACTTATCAGTATTAGTTGTCATTTTCCTTTAAAACTGCACACTATTTTATGTTTGTTATAGTATTATTTATCTACACCAAGAGATTATGTCCAGCATATAAAAAATACTTCGACTAGAGTAACGATGCCTATTTACAGTCATGAAGAAAAACAAAATTGTCAAGATTGTAACTCCGATAGTGTCCCCTTTTTACGGTAGCACTATTAGGCATAATCTAAAAACAATTATATAAATGACTATAAAATAAATAGTTTAACATTGCCATTGATTTGAAATTTCAATTCAATGTGACCATTTATATGATAAAACAGATAAGGATTGTCCCAACTTAGCATCCATATAATAACAAATTGACAAGCATCACGTGACTAATTGTATTTTATTTTGACAGTAGAGATGTAAATATAGAGACAACAGGACTTGATTGAATAACTATGTAATTGAGTTTATGTTTTGGTTTATTAAACATCATGAAAATATTGGATTAGTGAAACATCATAGAAAAACAAACGTATATGCATATAAATAGCATGAACTTACTGTTTTTAACTTGAATTAAAGCTAAAGGTTATGGTCCTGTTATCATATCCCCGGTAGCCAAGACGTCGTATCTTGTTTTTGCACGTGAGAATTCAATCTCAAAATGTCTCACTGTAAATAGGAGTCCAGCGGAATTAGGTGAACGAACGATAAAAGTTCAAATGTTTATGGATGAATAAATTAAATATTATTAAATGGGTTATTATAAACAATATTAATATGATTTAGCTTGAAATAAACTTGGCTAGGAAATTGTTGTGGATTCATCTGCGTATAGGCAGCCCAGTGCCTGGCTTTTGGTCAACAGGGTAAGCTATAGGAATCTCGAGATAACTTTACCACTGTTTACAATCCAAAGTACTTGCCACCTAAGTAACCTGTTACTGGCACAAACCTCTGCACTGTAGGTGTGAGTGATCTGGGATGTCTCGGAGAATGCAGCTGTCTAGAGCGTCTCAGTCTGTCTCACAACGATGTCAGTAGGCTGCACAAACTGGCTGGTCTCACCCAACTCTGTACTCTCAACTTATCAGCAAACAGGATTTCTTCCCTTGGTGAGTTTAACTGTAGGTTGGACTGTATCCAACAAAAGTTTCCTTGGCCATCACCAATCATGTACGAAATTGCATAACTGTAAGGTTCAACTGTAGCCATAATTTCGCCTTCCTTTTAACTGATGTCACTGTATACAATTATTAGCCCTGGTGTCCTGCAGGGTCCAATTCCAAGAACGATCGTAGCTCCTAAACGTTAACATATCTTTGTTCTGTGGAATTAGGACCAAGTATGAAGAACTTTGTAATACATGTACTCTCAATATTGTCCCCAATTATATTTAATATTTTCCTGAATATTTTATCTTCTACAACATGTACAATTTAATATAGGTCTTGTATTGTATTGCATGTAACCTCCAGTATTCACCATGTATTCACTCTTGATTGAATTGCAGAGGGCTTACAGACTCTGGATAACCTTCAGTCACTGAATCTCTCAGGGAACCTCATTGGAGGGTAAGTTAAAGTTCTATTCATTTATTGACATTGGCATGATAGAGTAACTTTGCTGGATGTCTATGTATAGGAGAAAGGCCGAGTATCTTGGAGGTAATGGAGACGAGGGGCCATTACCTCTCAGTAATGGACAAATACGAGGCCTTTCACAGACTTAAAATACAGTGAATTAAAATATATTTAGCAAAATTGCATTCAACCTTAGTTTGTATTGTATCCCTAGCGACCAAAAACTAAAATAGATAGTTTTCCAAAATGAATATAGGAAATGTTCATAGGGAGCCTCAATTCTCATTGCAATTTTATTCACGTGTATCTCATTCAATGACTGATCTCCGCATGTACAGTATACATTTGCATGAACACATCGTGAAGCACGTACAGTGATTGGGTGCTTCTCACTGTATCAAGAGACTAGGTGAATTTGTGTTAGTTTTCTCGTAGCCTGCATAGCTCGGGCGGTAGAACGTAGGATTCACAATCAGTAAGAGTGAGTTCGATCCTGACTAATGTCAAGATATTTTATGATGTGGAAGTAATGACTGTTTGAGAATTACAAGTTGAAACTCTACAATACTACGACATATATCCAATGTTATATCTAATAGTGAGTCCCACATCTCTCTTTTACTGAGAGGTAATGGACAAATTTCCAATGCTAAAGCGAAGCAATTGTATTTTAAATTGCCATAACAGAGATCTATCGTTCTGCGAGTTGCGCAATCAACGTATTGTTGATAGTGGGGCATTGCTTGTTACAGAACACATCCATTGAAATGGCCCATAATTAGCTTGGGAGCGTCTGGGGAAATGTTATCCAGATTGATATGGCCCTTAATTACATCACTGACCACCTTGCTGTTAGCTCGTGGGTGAATGTGCACAACAGTGATAAATATATAAAAACGGTCTCAGAGGCAGTGACAGTAGTTCTATATCCTCTGTACACAATGACTTCCTGATAATATAGTCTTTGCACCACATCTCATCGATATAAACACATACACCGCCGCCGATAGACTATACTGTGGTAACATTATTACGATCCAGTCTGATAGGACAGCCAAAATTTTCAATTCCCATAGTGCTGCTGTCTATGGAATCGTTCAGCCAGGTCTCAGTGAAACACAGTAGAGAGCTCTCTCTCTCTATACTTGTACAGATGTTTGACACATCCCTGAAGCTATTGGTAATTGTTTTCGTAAGGAGCGAACATTAGACAGAAAAATGGTCGGTAATAGAGGCCGAGATTTCCGAGATCGAATCCGTACCCGGAGTCAACCTTTCTTCCCTCTTTTGAATTTGGGTTGTCGTACACACTCCTTTGGTAGATTTGGAAATGACGTACAGTACTTTCTAATTGAATTCCTGAACTGGAGAAGTTCTGATCGTTCGTATCGTAGTAAATGGCCGTGTCTGGGTGGAGAGCCATCTTCAGTCCACTGAGAGTGAACAGAGTCAATGATAATGAATTCTCGAAAAAGAATACAAATCACGGTTGAAACGGCAAACCATGTACTTCACTGGAAGCACATCTTGTTTAAACACTTATGCTGCAAACTGATGTGAATCCTAATTATTGGGGACATATACACACAATTTTAGTTGAGTTACCTTGGATACGTGTCGCCACCGCGCAGCGCCACCTATATATGAGTTATTTATCAACCAAATTTCAAATTTAGCATGATTTAAAAATATAAAATATAAAGATATACTAGTATTTTGATCTTGAGAAATAGTGTACCATCAATTTCAAACCCGTTTTAGTTGAGCGTCTCTTGGCTGTTGAATATTACACAAATATCTCTTGACTTTTGACAATGGTGAATACACGAAGACAATGTACGTGCATTGTATACTAGGTTTCACGCGGGTTAAAGTAATCTAATAATATATAACTTATATTGATTGGTATTATATTGATCCTACACAGTAGTATTGTATACTAGACAGTATTATCATATGTATTATAAACTAATCAACTAGTGAATTTCTAGGGACGTAACTTCCATGCACTTGACAATGCCTATTTGGCTTCAGGATCTGCAGCCCCTTGTAGCAGCCCCGGAACTGAAAGCTGTTGTGAATGTTACCAGGGCGATCCCTGCAGATACATCAATAACAATAATATTGACACCAACGAAAGAGGATAGGTGAATACTTTGTATTGGATATAATTCCCTATTGTTATGCATGAATGCTTGATTTTAAACGCATACTAGCATACAACGTCACTGATAGATGTAGTTGACATACAATAGTAGTCAGAGGAAGTTTTGACGAACATTTCACCAAGTTATATGAAGGATGAAAGATCAGTATAAATATGTTAAATGACATCACTAGATATACTAGTTGATTTGATATGTGATTTTGTTTTATGTCTTCTTCTTTAGTTAGTTGTTTTTACGGTCGCCAACTTCGTTGATTTCGGCCTTTTTTTATTACAAAAAATGTATGGAAGAGCAGCAGTATATATACGAAGACGGTATGGGTCACGTGACAGGTAAAAGGTTACGTAACTTGCATGGTGGAATGATGACTGCAGTGATGCGAAACCTGTTAAGTATAAATAATCAACTTCGCTTCGAATGTCTAGTTATGATCTAGACTCTCAAAGTTACAAAGAAGCAAAATCAATCATTTAAGATAAAATGGGAAACCATGAATTGAACAGACCGCGGATTAACGCGCAGTTCACATTCATCATTATGCTCAAAATGATCAAAATGAATTCCGTTGTTGTAGTGTCCTTTTCATAATCCTTTAATAATTAAAATAATAAATACTTGTAGGTTATTAAACGATAATACATAGGAATTATTCGTCACGAAGTACAACATCTAGCACTTTTAAAAAAAATCCAGATTTATTGACAAGAGTGCTATTTCTTACATCTGTACGGCAGCCGAACCACAGGGTGGTTGAATTTCACAGGGAACATTCTGTGCAGATCTTAGTGACCTTACATCACTTCCTGTATGGGAAATTCGAGCAGATGAAGCTATGCCTTTTTCTTCTTTATTTCACAGCAAATTAAATAGATGTTAGGTATCCTGTTAGGACACCTAACGTGAGTGCTCAAACATTAACCAGAACATCCGGGTGAAAGCGTCCTGCCATCTGGAACAGGACACATATAACTACTGTCGGGGTCAGACAATGACGCATCGTTAGTCCCCAGTATTACAATTCTTCATAAACAAGCTTGTCACGGGAATGTATTTTCATTACTTTGTTTTCTTACGATGTAGCCAACGCAGATAATAGGACAATAAGTATACAAAGCCACCTCACACATTTTTATGACAAATGGGGACTTGGTATAAATATTAACAAATCACATGGAGAGTTGAACTACTTGCATCCAGGGTGCTATTCGCCACAGGTTCACCATCAACTTTATTCGTGGTTCGGATGTCCTCATGCATTTGGACAACAGGATCAGTTACGGAGGCTTCGACTTCAACACTATGATCTGTACGCAGAAATTGAACGGAGGATGGGCTGCTAGTTACTTACGACAAGTGACGTACGTCTACATCGTGGGTCACCAGTACAACCTGACTATACACGTGGACCTGCCTGATTACAAGGTACGTAGGTATATAGGACCGATGTTAACATCATGCACGACACGTCGCTATAATCGTGTGTAGCCCGTGGCTACTTAGCATACGTGATATAGGCTATGACCTACATGTATACGATGTTTATTTCTTGTGTCATGGTCATTGCCTACCATGAACTTAGAATATGACGCTACGATATTCGATAGTGGCATTGCTTAAGAAATATAACAATGTTTTTAAAAGTCAAGTCAAAGTCAATGTATTAACTCTATTTACCACCCACGGTGGTACAAGAGCATATTCAAAGATTACTAGAATACATCAGTGAATAATTCTCAAAACACCTATATTACTAATGTGGAATATTAATATATTTACATATAATATGAATGATTTACGTCTAATATTGCTCTATATCATTAATATTGTTTGCGAATCGATATCAGGCAAACTTCAAGACATTTAAACTTTTCATCCTACATTTCAGTGATGTTTCTTGACATTGTACATTATTTTGCCCAGATATTCATGGACGGAAATGAGGTGATGAGTTGTCCTATAGGAATAGATCCGTCTTCTATCCAGGAAATCCATGTGAAACGAGATGCTGATGTTAGTTTCATTGACGTTTGTCCTTGAATGCATTGCCTGTGGATACATGGGCACTTTTATCTTATTTGAATAGCGTATTGTCGAAAGCATTAGAAAGTGCTACGACGGTCAGCTAGTTAAAAGTAATTTCCATCCACGCTTGTCTAAGAGAATAGCTAGTCGAGATAAAATAACACAGATTGTTGTTCCACTCCGTTTTGTTATCTGTGGAAAGTAGCAAGGGAGAAATCCCAATAACGTTTATGCTGGTCTATCGAAGAACTAACAAGGTATCATAAATAACCCCAAGGAAAATGAAAGAACCACAAAAACACCCACACGCAAAAGGGCCCATCGCTATTTGTATTCATGTTTATAGTGTGTGTATCTGTGAGTTTTGCCGTTAATAGTACAGTGCACTTCATCCACTCAGTATGAGAATTATCCACGGGTACTGGCCTATATGGGAAAATAGCAGCATAATATTATATAGTTTCAGTTTTTATACCCCTGAAGATATAGTACATTACTATAGATATCTACTATGTTGGGTATATGCGTCATATATGTAAGTAATTACTGAGCGATGTCACAGAAAGAATAAAGTTTCTGAACTCTGAAACAAACTTTAAACGATTCAAAGATTTGCAACATTTAGTTTCAAGATGTGTATTGTGCCGTATAACAGATAGCTTGTTGTCGTGACAGCTCTTGGTAATTTTTTTTAACTTCCAAACAAGTTCAATATATTTGCAACATCAATATTAGCCCGTCATTACTGTTTCCACCAAAGCATACGCGGAAATGGTAAACGTAAGTAATTAGCGTAAACGTTTTACTGGTCGTGAACTCTACTGGTATTTATCAACTACAAATGCAAAGTGTGCGTCTATTCACCGTTCTGCTCGTTCAAGAAAACAGGAAGGTGCACTTTGGCAAAGATTATGTCCAATACTAACCACTCCATGCAGGTGTGTGCACGCAACCCGTAGGAGGACAATACTGTAATTACGACAGATTTAATAACGGTAGTGCGCAAATATAAATGTGTTTACAGAATAGCAAGATAATCAATATACGACGGTGGCTTCGTACTTTCTTCTTAAAACATAGGTGAAGAATTATTGCGATTATGGAAGCTATGGTCTATACCGTAGACGGATTGATTACGCTTAGATCGTTGTACCAATTACTGTAAATCAGGAAATTAATGCGAGCAGGATATTAATACGAAAAATGCGACTGGCTTGTGGTCGCATTTAATTCCTACGCATTAAATACATTCTGTATTTTAAGACCAAATCGAA